>PVKE010010268.1:0-42898 GCA_004027555.1 Craseonycteris thonglongyai | reverse complement strand
CTTCAGTGCATATTTATTTCTATTTTACTTTTTGACAGATAGAGAGAGAGACAGAGACAGAGACAGTTAGAGAACCGAACTGTGGGAACTCCCCAGTTCAGCACGTGGGTCCTGCCTGGGCCGGAGCCGGGATTTGATCCTCGGTCCTCATGGCCTCAAAGCGAGCGCTCAACCCGCTGAGCCGTCCCGGCTTTCCCCCAAATTATCTTTTTAATATATTTTTATTTATTTCTTTTTATTTTTGACAGAGAGAGAGAGAGAGAGAGAGAGAAAGAGAGAGAGAGGGAGATAGAGAGAGAGAACTGAACTGGGGGAGCTCCCAGCTCAGCATATGGTTCTGAACGGGCTGGGGCCTGGACTCGATCCCTGGTCCCCGGCGCTGCAAAGTGAGCGCTTAACCCACTGAGCCATCCCGGCTTCCCCTGATTGGATTTTTTTGATGTTGAGTTGTGTGAGTTCTTTATATATTTTGGATATTAATCCCATGTCAGATATGTCATTTGTAAATATCTTCTCCCATATGTTGCCTTTTTGGCTTATTGAAAGCTTTTGCTGTGCAAAAGCTTTTTAGTTTGATGTAGTTCCATTTTTTTTTTCCTTCAGTTGCCTTTGCCCCCCAAAATTGCTAAGACTGATGACAGAGTTTACTGCCTATGTTTTCTTCTAGGAGTTTTGTGGTTTCAGTCTTTAAATCTATTTTGCATTTATTTTTGTATATGGTGTAAGAAAGTGGTTTAGTTTCATGCTTTGGCATGTATCTGTCCAATTTTCCCAACACCACTTGTGGAAGAGACTGTCTTTTCCTCATTGTATATTCTTGCTTCCTTTGTTGTAGAGTAATTGACCATATAATCATGGGTATATTTCTGGACTCTATATTCTGTTCCATTGGTCTTGTGTCTGTTTTTGTGCCAGTACCATACTGTTTTGAGCACTATAGCTTTGTAGTATAGTTTCGAACCTGGGAGCATGATACCTCCAACTTTGTTCTTTCTCAGGATTGCTTTGACTATTTGGGGTCTTTTGTGGTTTCAGATAATTTTTAGAATAATTTGGTCTGTGAAAAATGCCATTGATATTTTGATAGGGATTCCATTGACTTTGGGTATTGTGGGCATTTTACTGATATTAATTCTCCTGATCCATGAGCATGGTATATCTTTCCACTTATTTGTGTCATCTTCAGTTTCTTTCATCATTGTCTTATAGTTTTTAAGAGTATACGCTCTTTTATCTCTTTGGTTAAATTTATTCCTAGGTATTTTATTCTTTTTAATGCAGTTGTAAATGGGATTATTTTCTTAATTTCTCTTTCTGATTGTTTGTTATTAGTGTATAGAAAGGCAACAGATTTCTGAATATTAATTCTGTATTTTGCAACTCTACTGAATTCATTTATTCTAATAGGTTTTTTTGTGAAATCTTTAGGGTTTTCTAAATATAGCATGTCATCTACAGATAATGACAGTTTTGCTTCTTCCTTTCCAATTTGGATACCTTTTTATTGCCTTCTCTTTTCTGATTGCTGTGGCTAAGACTCCCAGTACTAGGTTGAATAAGAGTGGTGAGCATGGACATCCTTATCTTGTTCCTGCTCCTAGAGAAATACTTAACGACTTTTTCACAGTTGAGTATGATGCTCACTGTATGTCTTATTTTTTCTTGACAGCGAGACCTGTTGTGCTGGGTAAAAGGAACTGCTATAAACAGACCTTTAGTAATGTGGTGGTGAGCTATGGGGAGGGGAAGCATTCTCGACTTCTGTGAGTAGGTCTCAGTCTTTTAGTGAGTCTGTACCTCTGTACTGGGAACTTCACATGCACTTCTGAGTTTTTTCCATCCTTTTTCGTGGGACAGGATGGCTAGAGTAGTCTAGACATGGGTATTTCCCTTCCCCCAGGTCACTTAGGTTCTGAGAAAGTCTCAAGCAGGTTGGGCTTTGGTTAAATAGTTTTTTCCTAAGGGCGGCCTTAACAAGAACAGAGCACTCTGATGTATTTCCAAAGGGTTCTTTTTCCCCTGCCCTGTGGGAAGCACATGGGAATTTTCTTCTGATAGTCACTGTGAGAACCTGGTCAATCGCTTGGCGGTAAACCTCATTAAAAATAAGTGGGAACCCTTTTGACTAGGCCCCCTGGCGATTTTTATCTCTCAGACTTGCCTCAGAATCGTCTCCTGTGGTCCCTCAGCTGTAGTTTAGTCTCCCTACCTTGGCACTGGTAAGGTTTTTGCCCCTGGGTTATGCTCTGGCAAGGTGATGTTCTATGCATTTGGACTGTTGGTCTCCTCAGTTCTGGGAGTAATGCTTGCCCTGTGACCCTGCCTCTCCTTTGGTTCTAAGGAGAGCTGTTGATTTCCTGGTTAGTTCAGCTTTTTACATGTTTGTAGGATGGAGTGGTGCCGTCTAGCTTACATGGCAGACTGGAAACCAGACGCAGTACGATAGTTTTTAAAACACCATATTTATTATAAAAGGACAGTTCGGCTCTAGAGCTTAAACCACTTCACCAAATGCTGCCAGGGATTTCCTAGTATAGAAAGGATTTCCTTTAATACTTTCCAGCAGGGTCCTCTGTGATCTTGCTTTTGGTAAGGGGAGCTGGTAAAGTTTAACGCTCATGTGGAAATTATGGGATGTGGGTAGAAGGGAGGGCTCTTCAGAGAGATACTTGAGATCTTTGATTTATGTGTGACATGGATTTTCTTGTTTCCTAAAGTGCCGTACAACTTAACTTGTACATTTTGCTAGTCTTTCGTGGTACCAGAGCTTGCAAGTGGTATTAAACGTCCTAACATTACTTTGGTTGCTTTGGGTCAATTTCTTAATAGTGTCTGTTTTTTATTCTTGCGGCCTTTTGCTACCTTGGACACCTTCATTCCTTAATGCATACTCTGTTCCACTTTGGATGTAGGAAATAAGATATAGTTTAATCTTGAGTAGATGTAGAGGTGAGGTTGTCAAGTTATTCATATATTACAGTGGCACTGGTGGCTGTAGATTATCTATCTTCCATGGATTCATTCATCACTACCCCTATCACTGCAGAAAACCACCAGATGCCAGTTCTATCTCAGCTTCTTGCACGTTACATGTTGAACTAGAGCAGAAAGTGGTTTATTACCATTACCTCTATCCTCCCACATCCCTTGCAGTTTATGAGGCAGTGGGCAGTAGTTGTCTCTGGAGACTGTCACCTGAGTTCATGTGGTAATGCAGTGTCTCTCTTTGAGAAGGAGGTCAAGAAAAGACGTTATTAATAGCATTGCACTAGACACCTTGGGAGCTGGAGGGCTTTTGGGGTTGGCCTCATTCTTGTAGACATGAAGTGATGAGAGGTGAGCCTTCAGTGGCTGGCTGTGGAAGCAAGAGACTACTATAAAGGAACAATTTAAGTGCTCCTCTCTTCTTGTGCCACCCTCTTCAGAGAGTCTTGGGTTTGAGAAAAGACCGATTCTTCTACTGTGGTACTGTTTAATTTTCCTTTGGAGGGTTAAGGGAGAAAGATATTAGAAGGGGGGATAGGATGGTTAGGAGTTCTGACTCTGATTCAGGAAGGAAAAGTAGAAGCTTCTTCAGCATGGACAGCCAAGGTCAAGAGTGGCGGGCTCAAGAGGGCCCTAGTGTGTTGGTCAGGTGTGCAGTGTTGCTGGGTTAGCGTTGCTTCTGGATTTCTTAGGATCAAGGCACATATCACTGTATGCTGATACCATATTTCTTATGGACCATCTGGTACATTTCAGTTGAAGGACATCCATTTCAGAACTGTTTTACCCTTAAGTCCTGGGTGTTTTGATGTTTGATTTAGAGATGTCTCAGTGGGATAAGGCCGTATCTTTTTAAGCAAGTTTCCTTTGCAACCTTTATTCTGTTGATTCACATGTCCTCCTAGAATCTTGCAGTCATGTTTTGCTTTATGTATTATTTCCATCATATTTCTCCTCACCACCTCTTCCCTGTGCCAGCCTTGTTGTTTTTAAATTCATTTTCCTTTCTGTGCTTACCCTAATTTTAAAACTAGGGACTTCATTTTCATATGAGTCATTTGCTATTTAAAGTTTTGTCCTCGTCTAGATACCTGCTCTCAGGTCTTCTCAGATGTTCCAGGTGTGACTTAAACATGGCTCAGGGATATGGGCACCTGTGATTGATACCTTTTAATTTGCCTTTTCACCTTAGCAAAACAAATGCAGAAGCCTGAATGGCCAACTTCCATCTGATAAAATGGTCCAGCGCTAAGTGCTTGTGTAAATCGTTATTTACTTATTTAAAAAGTTTTATTGAGATACAATGTACATACCATGAAAATGGTTGTCTTTTGCCCTTAGGTTTAAATAAATTTGGAGATTAACAAGGAATGGACTATACCCCTATCTTGTTGTATGAAGCCATATACAGTGTATATGACATCCATAAATATTTGGTTCCTGGGGCTATTAGTCTGCCTTCCTTCAGGCATTTGACAAGAGCACAGATAAGCAGTCACTTATCAAAGCTCATATCATCCATTGGAATTTTGTTATCTGTATTGTTTTTAATAATCAATTCAGTCAGCCTTGATGTTGGCTTTTAGAAAAATCACACAACCAAAGATTAGCAGTTGATCATTGTTCCTAGGTTTTGAAAAGCCAATATTTTTCTACTAGTTATAAATAACCGTAAATTTATATTTAAAAAAAACAGGGGAATAATGCTCTTTTTTCCTTCACTCCATTTTGGAATCTGGGACACACTGTGTGCTGTGCTTCCTGTGTGTTCTCCACTGCCTAGAAGCGGATGGTAAGAGTCTTTACTGATTACACACACACCTGCTGTAAGCCTGGTCAGTGAGTCCTGAAAGGCCCTTTTTTCCCCTAAAAAATTTAAAATGTGTGTGAGTTAGGTTCTGCCAGTGAGAAGAGAAAATCACAAGTAGTTATGACTCTGAAGTGAACCTATAGCTTTTAAGGATAGTTAATGCCAGGAACAAATATCAAAAGGAGAAAAAGCAGGCATTTAAAATTTGCAAAATATGACATGTTGAGATACCAAGACAGGAAGCTCATGTTTAAATTTCACGTTTTAAAAAGTTATTCTGTCATTCTAGTTTTTAGATTAACTTCTTAATGTATAATCAGATGTTTGTTTTTCTAAGAGATTGGTTGTATTTTTAAGGCAATACAGGCTAAAATCTTCTTGGGTAAAAAAGACATGTATTTGAAAAGAATTTTGAATGGTCTAGAAACAAACACTGTACTGATTCAAAAGATCACATTGTTTAAGTCCTAGAGAACAAGACAGGTGGATGTAGCAGAGGTCAGTGGTAATACTGGATTCACCTTTTTGTTTCTGTCATTGGGAGTCTGTGGGTGGGCTATTTATTATTACTGAAAAGTAGAATTTAGAACTAGAAGGTACTTGAGAAGTCATCTTGTGCATCTTGGTTCTTCATTAGGGGGTGCGTGTCACAATTCCTGGGAACCTTTCCAAAATCTAACTGTGTGAGCTTCATTTTAAAGATTGATTTTATGGATCTTGGATAGGTTTTAGGCCATGTGTATTTTGGAAAATGTTTTCCCATTAATACTCTGATGGTCACACCTGAGTAGGAGCCACTGATTTAATTACATCACCTCATTTAATAAGAAATTGAGATTCAGAGAAGTTGGCATTAGGTTAGATGTTCAGTAAATGGTCATCATTTCTGTTGTGATTCTGTAACCTGGGCAGCATTGAGCTTCTGGAAGGGATCAGACCACAGAGCTGGAGCGACTGGAGATGGGCAGGAGGTTAGTGCAGTAAAGAATAGGTGGGTTAGTACTAGGGACCCCAGATTTGTGGGAACCAGTAGTTAACTGGATGTGTAGCCATAGAAATGGGATGTAAAAGATGGTTGAGATTTTCACCTGGTGAACTGGAGAAATGTAGAAAAGGGTCCTGGGTTTTCTGGGAGCTTTGAGTTCAGTTTTAGAATTAAGGGATTTTAAGTTTCTGTGGTGCAGGTAGATAGAGCTGTCTAGTGAGGGTTCGAGATTTATGACTGAGGGGGGAAGGCTGGGGGACATAGGGAGGGGGCATTAAATGTAAAAACAAGAAAGAAAAAAAAGATTTATGAATGAGGAAATATGAAGGCAGAAATACAAGCTATAGGAACTCCTATGACTAGAAGAGGAAAGGTAGAGGCGATTAGGTGACCGTCAGGCTGGGAGTCCTATGTGGAGGCTGGGATTGGTTTGTGTCAGTCAGTGTTGAGAAGCCCCCACGGCTGGCCATTCAGGACTTTGTGTTCTTTTGGGAAAGTTTCAGTCATTGTAATGGGGACAACAAACTGAAACACTTGTTGAACACTTAGTATATGCAGGCACTGTCCCAAATATACATATGTGCATAATGCATTTCCCCCTTTAAGTCCTAGCAACAACCTACGAGGTTAAGTAAATTGCTCATAGTCAATGAGGCCTCCAGTAGAGTTCAGATTTGTTGAAGACATCTTGGCTCTAGAGCAGACACCATTAACTGCTGCATGTAGAGTGGTGTAGGCAGAAAGAAGGCAGACTGTCAGTGATAGAGGAAGAGAGACAGAGTAAGTGAGTGGGCAAATGGTGGCTGAATACCTGGAGGCCAGGAACAGGGTTTAAATCACCCTTTTCACAAGTCTGTAGGTGGAAATCATTTAGTTTGTATAGGAGTATATTGAGAAGTTGTTGGATTTGGGGATGTTGAACCTCTTCAGAGATGGCAAGAAGCCAGTGAGGGTGGGTGTGAGAAGAGTGGGGATGAAAGGGGCAGCAGTGGTGACAAGGCCCTGGTGGGGCGACCTGCAGTCCAGAGCAGGAGTGAGCGAGGGTTGAAGTCAGGCTTAGATGTGGACAGGGCACCAGGGGGCAGCTGAGGGAATTGATGTCAGTTGATCTGTTGTCTGTCAGGGAGGGGAGTGGGTGGGTTTATCTGCAGGGTCTGGGGCTTTGGGTAACCAGGAAATCGACTTAAAGTAGGATTGAGAAGAGTTTTAGAATTCTTTCTGTAGGGAAATTTATTAGTAGTTTAAAACAGCCTGGCCCTGAAATCTAATTTTGTGTTCAAAACCTAAAAGAGAAGTCTTAGAGAATTAAAAAAAGAAAAAGGAAAAAGACCATATTCCTGGATCCAAAACTATTTAATTTTGCTAGAGTTGAGTCAGAATTCTAGCAAGATTTCCTTTTTTCATTAAGTAATAAATTTTAGTTTTTACTTTTTTTACAAGTTTTTTTTAATTTTTTTATTGTTTTTGACAGAGAGAGAGAGAGATAGATAGAGATAGATAGATAGATAGATAAGATACAGGGACAGAGAGAAGGGGGAGGACCCAGAACAGTCTCCATAGTTGTACATCATCAGTTTTTCCATATAGTTTCATTTCACAGGTGGGAGTGGGGCTGCACAAGGCATGAACTGGGCCGGGGTCTTCTCCCCGGTGAGAACCGAATTGGGGGCACTCCCCAGTTCAGCATATGGGTCTGCACAGGCCAGGGCCAGGATTCGATCCTTGTTCCCCAGGGTTGCAAAGTGAGCACTTAACCCACTGAGTTATCCCGGCTTCCCCTAGTTTTTACTTTTTTGACCACTCATTACTGGTGGCTTTATTCTTTCGATAAGAAGGAGAGGGCTCATGTTACCAACCAGGTACTTAAACCTACAAAGAATACTCCTAAAATTGCTTCCTAGACTCTTTTGGGTTTGGCCACAGAATTAGATTCTTTAACACATTTTGGGCAGATCTTGTGAGCCTCTTTTTCATGATCCAGGTTTCAGATTTAAAATTAATGAAGTGAACTTATGGCCATATATGCTCAACTAGCATTGGCCATTAAACAGAATGATGTGTTCTAAATGACATTCAGGGAGCTTGGCCCTCCTATACATTTCCCCTCCCTGATCACATAGGTCCTCATGGCCTCGGGTGGAGAAATGATTTCCTCTGCAACAAGGTTAAGTAAAGGCTGGGTTTGTAGGCTCTTAGAGAATTTGGAATGTTGTCTGTAGTTCAGAGCTTAAGCCCTGGATGACCTATTTCTTAGGACTGCTCTTGGGAGCTTTTCTCTCAGTTTTCTTGGTCAACTAAGCCTTGATATTTTTATAAATGAACGAGAATGGTCTTCCTAAATTTTTGGACTCAGATGCCAGTTGAACAGTTTAATCTTCAGTGGGTAAAGGCCTAGGGTGGAGGTGATGTGTGGCCAAGGCTGTGGAACAGTGGACTCGGGCCACTGCATTAGGTACGTTCAAAGCACCCATGCACACACTAGGGTTACTGGCTAGTTACAGGGGTTGGTTTTTCCCATATAACTACCAGAAATTGTTGAAAAGTCTAAATCACTGGTTCAAACATCATATCAAAGTCTAGATGGTGGTTTCAGACTTAGCACAAGCTCATAAAGCCAAGCCGCTCTGCTGGGTGTGAGTCATTTGCTATTACAGCCGATGAACTCTAGTGTCTGGGTATACACAAGATACTTGGTTTTTAAGTGATTGGCATGCAGCAACACCTTTAAAAATGTTTTAATGTTTTTTGTTTATGTTGGGCTTGTTCTGTCTTGACATTCATTAGACTGAAGTATTAAATGAACTTTATTTTTGCATGAATTAGAATCCTTTTTCTACTGGCAAGGAGAAAGTTCATGTTTGAGCAGAAGGATAAGTGACTGAATTTTAGCCACGTTTACTTGGAAACACCTCTCATCCTTATCACAGCAGAGGTGCTGCGTTTCCTCTTGCTTGAAAGGAAACCGTTGTGATTCCGGGGCAAAGTTGAACTCTGGCAGATAAGGGAGTGTGCATCATTCACAAAGCCCAGGGTACTTAGAGCCAGGTGTTTTGTTTTCCAGTAGTTTTTCTGTCTTAGCGAAGTTCTCTCCAGAACATAAGTTTGGACAGTTTCTGTAACATACTGTGTGTGTTGGAGGGGCTTATAACAAAGTGGGGACACCTGGTAGTGCTCTGTCCTATGAAGTGTCTCCTGCTGCACCGTTCAGTCATGGAGGCTGTGATGGCACTGCTAACCCACATCCTTGGTTACAAGCTCCAGGGCAAGAACTTGAAGGCTTAGAATCTGTTGCCCAGCAGCTGTGTTCTTCCTAGCAGAGCACTGCCTTTTAGATTCCAGGTGGAAACTTGTCCCTAGTGCCTCAATGAATTCATTTGGTTGGTTGATGCAGGAGACAGAGAAGAGCCCCCTTGGGTTTATTACTAGTTAGTTAGGAACTTAGAGTCTTGATGCCAGAGATCTCTTTGCAGTGAGTTGTCTGTTTCTGTGGATAAGGTTGTGTGACCAGTAGTCCTTGTCTGAGGGGTGCTTTGAGTGTCTTGGGGGACATGTGTGCCTGTCTCAGCCTTCACTGATAAGTCTGGCTAGTCAATGAGTCTGTGCTAACTGAAGTTACCACTCTGTGTTGACAGTTCCCTCCCTGTCCTTTGGGGAGGAGGGAAGATTCCCCATGTAGTCCATAGGGATCAGGCCTCTGTATTTGTCCTAATGAACTTCATGCTTTCTTACCAGGAAGAGGAAGAACAAGAGGAAGAAGATGATGATGAAGAAGATGATGACACTGATGATCTAGATGAGCTGGACACTGACCAGCTGCTGGAGGCAGAGTTGGAGGAAGATGACAACAATGAGAACACAGGGGAGGATGGGGACAATGACTTTTCTCCGTCTGACGAGGAGCTAGCAAACCTCCTGGAGGAGGGAGAGGACGGGGAGGACGAAGACTCAGAAGCAGACGAGGAAGTGGAACTGATCCTGGGGGACAGTAAGTCTAGGGCTGACCATGGGCGAAGCCTTGGCACCCAGGGGAAGGTTCCTTCCTGGTGCCAGCCCCGCCCGCAGGGGGCGCCGCACTGGGGTTCTGTGCCCCACTGCTGTCGGGTCACTCCTCTGGCTCCTTGACAAACAGCAGTCTCCTATCTCTGATCCTCTGTTCTCCCAGCAGAGTATGTAACCAAATGGCTGTTCTCCCTCATCTTTAAGGCAGAGGTTGGCAGACTTTCTCTATAAAGGCCAGGTGGTCACTATTTTACACCTCGTGGGCCACAAGGTCTGTTGCAGCTGCTGGTCTCTTCTGCTGTGGTATGAACGCAGCCGAGACAGACACACACGTGCAACTGGCTGTGTTTAGGGGTGAACCTGAGGTTGGAAGGCCAGAGTGCAGTTCTTTCTGGGGGCAGAGCTGGTACCCTCAGAGGCGCTGTATCTGCTGCTTCCTACAGTTGCAAAGAAATAAAAGCCCTCTTGTGGAGCCCTTTCCTGTCTGCTTCTGCCTGATGCCACTTAAAGGCCAGGGACAAAAGTTTCTCTTTGGCTTCTGTTTTGTTCCATACACTCCCCCACCCCAACCCCCAATTCTCTGTTAGAAAGAACAAGCTCCATCTTTACCAGTAACTTCCCATTCGGACAGGTTCCTGAAGTCAGGTTGCCCCTGACCATGCCGAGGGGTCCTAAGTAAACCAGCTAATGCCAAGAGCCCTCAGCTCTGCAGCTGTATCTGCACATTTCCAGAGGACACAGCAGCACTGTGACATGGGTCACTGTTGACAGGCTCATGCTTGCTGTGGGCCTGGCTCTTTCTAGTGCTGACTGCCTGCCTGGGGAGCGAGCCTAGTGATATCCAGCCATTTTTCACGCAGCTCTCGCGACGAGCATTCTCAGTCACGGTCGGCACTGTGTCTCACATGCTGGCCACTAACCACATGTGGCCATTAGAATTTTAATACAGTTAAAAATTTCAGTTCCTCATTTTCATGTCCACAGTTAAAGTGCTCAGTAGCCACATGGGGCGACCATATTGAACAGCATAGACCTAGAACACTTACATCATTACAGAAAAGTATATTGTGCTGGCCTTGGCCCAACAAATGCCAAGCCTTTTCATTTAGATGTTTGGTTTTTATAATCATTGGTGTTTGGTGGTAGGAGAAGGAGTTGGGAGAGGGGTTGGCAGTGTACATTTAAGCATACATATATGGAAAAAAGATTCTGCTATTCCACAGTGACCTGAATCAATTTTCTTTGGGGATAATCTTACATGCTTCAAAATTGAAGGCAGCTGGCTTAGGGGAGACTCTCTTACATAAGTCTTCTTCCCAGAGTTGTGTTCAGAGAGGAAGTTCTGTGGGGGCTAGGAGGGAACGCTCTATACCTGCCCATCTGCTATTTAGCAGCTTCCATATTTTCTACATGGAGGTCAAGATGATTCAGTGGAGGACTTGCCTTGTCTCTGGCCATGGTCAGAGAGCCAGGTAAGAGGGACTAAGGGACAAGGGACCCATGACAGTATTGATACAAGGGTACGTTTTACTGGACTCTGAATAGTGACACTAGGGGCCCAAGTTCTATTTCCCTTCTATTACAAGCAATCAGGTGTTTAGGGGAGCTGCTGGGGTGGGGCTCCTAGCAAGTATTAATTTTTCCATTCTTAATTTGAATATACAGTCATTAAATTTGTATTGGGCCTGTAAAATTAGTGCCTTCTTTAACCTTAAGCTGTTTAGTTTAGGAGATTCCTTCTTTGAAGCCCAAAAAGGAATCTGGAAATCCTTGATTCTATCAGCAATGAGAACATTACTTTGACTTGGTGGGAAGATGTATAATGTGAAAATGCCACACTAGGTGACAACTTGAGATTTAGCTTGGGCTCTAGAATTGTGGCGGTGACCAAGAGGTGGCATCTGCAGCATGTGCTCTGTTGCTCTTTTTATAGTGACCCATAGCCACTCGCAACAGAGCAGACAAGGAGTGTGCTCTGTGCCCTTGGTTTCCTGATATTTTGCCTCACACTGATCTCTAGAGCAGTAGCTCTTAAACTCTGGGGGCTTATGGAGCACTTGTAGGGTATGATGAAAGCCATCAAGACGAGGCAAAACACAGAGGTGTCCCCATCTAACCTTGCATAGACCCTGGATCCCAGAGGCCCAGTCCTAGGAAGAGAAACACCTTGACTCTGAGGTTTGTGTTTCTCTGTTCTAATCAGTTTTGCCCCCCAAAAGCCTGTGTGTTGTAGAGCAGCAGGTTAAATACAGCATAAACATTGCACATTTATACCTAGACTGCCTTTGCGTCAAAGGGCCTTTCAGAAGGAGAGGCCCTGACCACTTGGAGGATGCTTAAAAGGCTAACTAAGAAAAGTAGAGAGAGGAGTCCTGTGCCTGACCAGCAGGAGGGGGGTCAGTGCTTAGGCCCTGAGGTTCTCTCTCAAGCTTGCGCCTGACAGCTGCATAAAGGAGTTTGTGTGGAATCCTCATCCAGCTGCGCCTATAGCCCTTAGATGCAGGGCAGGGTTAAGACTTAGTAGCTGCTCAGACACGTCTCAGGTGGGTGGGTTGGGCATTGCTGGCTCTTGGGGGGTACTGTGGAGGGCTGCCTTGGGCCCAGGACACGGAGCAGTGCTTGGCTCTGGGGAGCAGGCCCTACCTTTCTCTACTGCCACTTCCTCCGGGAGTTCTTGCAGCAAGGAAGCTGACGCGGCTGTTTGGATCAGCTGTGTCAGGTATTAGTTCTTTGCTCTTTCCGTCCCGTTTCCCCTCCTCACCAACCAGTAAAGTCAGGCTGTGCTTGTGCCCTTTTAGACCCAGGAACACTGGTTTTTCCAGTCATCTCTTTTGCTTATTTTCAGGACTTTCTTGAATCATAGCCATGCTTTTCTTAGTTTTACTTTATTTACTTCAGTTCTCTTCCTAAAAGAGATTGTAATGAATGGAGGGTTTGGGAACATCCTTTGTTCTGAACATCTTGCTCAGCTACCTGGGAAGGGCTGACGAGGGATGGTGTGGAGTCAGTGTCTGTCCATCTCCCATGGGAACTCCAGGGCTTGTGGGCATTTGCAGGACACCAGACCAGGGTCTGCCCACTTCCCTGGAGAACTTGTTACAAATCATTCATGGCTTCCTGAGAATCCAAATGGGCACTGAGTCCTTTGCCGCAAAAGCTCGAGTCCTTATGAGCTTGGGACTAGGTTCTTCTCTGATGGGGGTAAGCCAGACATGGTTATCTACCTCGTGTTGAGGGTGCCTTTAGCTGCTGTTGAGTTTCATCCCTTTGTGGGTCTTTCTAGAGATGAGAATGTGGTCTGTCCACTGCCTGAGATGGCCAAGCATAGGGCTCATGTGCCAGCAACACAGTGCCACCTTCCAGGGCACCGTAGCTCTTCCCTGTTGGCCTTCGACTATTTCTAGCGGCCTCTGCCATTGCTGCAAGCTGGCCTGCACTCTTCTTGGGAATCTGTTCTGAAACTGCAGAAGAATGAATCCTAGGTGAGGCCTGCACTCTTCTTGGGAATGTTCTGAAACTGCAGAAGAATGAATTCTATGTTGACTGTCTCTGCCTTTGTGATGTCTGAGAAGAGAGTGGCTAAGGAGTTAAAGAAAAATCTCTCTTGCTTGGGCTCAGCCTGTCTTCTTAGTGATCGTGGGGGCAGGCAGGCCTGTGTCAGCTCTGCCCCTTTGCAGACTTCAAAGTGTCGTGGGTGGAAGCTTGAGGGCCTGCCTGGCTGTGTTAGGGCCTCCAAGGCAGAAAGAGCCTTCCGGGTTAGGAAAGCACAGCATCCAGGTCCTTTGAAAAGTAAAGCCAGAGGTCCCCAGGGGTGACCCCTGTTGCCAAGGAGTATATTCTCCAGAGCCAGCTCCAAGGAGTTAATTGATGTGTTTTCCTCTTTCTAGAAACTGTTCATTAGCCTTGCTCAGGCACACATGTATGCGTACGCAGGTGCTTCCTTCCTTCCTTCCATCCTTCCATCCTTCCTAAAAGCTTCCTGCAAACCTAGTGCATAATCCAGTGTCTCCCTTTGCTTACCTTGCAGCTGACAGCTCTGACAACTCTGATCTGGAAGATGACATCATCTTGTCTCTGAATGAGTGAGGAGCCGTCACCACATGGGAGACGATTCTTGGCAGGCGAGAAACTGAGTCAGATGAATTCAGAGCACCTTCCCTCCCCCTCCTCCCAGGGCTTTTGTCTTTTAAGGCACTGCATGGCCTGCACTCAGAGGACTGTAGCTTAGTCTCACGGGATCTGAGGGACCTGCCCACCTCAGTAGCCATCACACACACAACAGGGGTTAGGCCTCAGTCTGCTTCCCCTTCTCCCAGGATGGACACATCTTTCCTCAAGGAAAAAAACAAAACAAAAACTTGTCTCTGGGGTTATTTCACAATATATTTTCTTTGTATAATGTTCTTTACTTAAAGAACAAGAAATAGTTTTTTATAAAACTTAAAAAGAAAAAAAAAGTCAGGCATTTATAACTGAGGGTATGAACTTATATCCACCAGGTCTCTTGTCCCTGCACTTCATTTTCTATGAGAGAAAATGACATCTAAAGAACAATGAAGAGACATTTTTACATACGTATTTAAATGAAAAGGAAAATCGTGGTTTCTTAAATTGATAAGGATTAAGACTATTTTATTATAAACATAATATATGATTTTTAACCTGTTTCGTTGCCTCATCTGCTGTCAGGTTAATTTGCTTTCCTTTGTGCCAGAGCTTATTAGCAGAAACGCCCAGCCTCACGCAGCTTCGGGGTCTGGGGCAGCGAGGTCCGTGTGGTGTTGGTTCTGTGGAGTTCAGGGAACTTAGGATATGAGTTCACTCCCTCTATTTTTCTTTGTCATTCAATTTTTCAAAAATCTTTTTTTCTTCTTTGTCCCCAATGTGGAAATTATAAATCAAAGGCCTTTTTCTTTAATGTAAAGTGTATTTATTTAAAAAAACAACAACAAAATAAACTACAAGTCTGTCTTTGTTTGTTTATGGCCTTTCCCTGTCCTCTTTTACCAAAGTGGGGTATGTCCCTTTTTTTGCAGCTCTAGCCAGGCCGTAGAGAAGACGCCTTTCAAGAGGCAGTCCAGGATGCTGGTGAGGACACTTCCCCAAATAAAGCACTCTGGGGCGAAAAGTAGCTTAGTCCGCGTGTCTGCCCCTGGTCTGAAGCTCTCTGCACAGGACTGTCTGAGAGAGAACCACGCAGGGGGCCGAGGGTGGCGCTCAGGGCATTGTCTGCTGTGGACACCTCTTTCTGTCCCTGGGTTCTGAATCAAGAAGGCAGCTCTGGATTACAGGTTTGGTGGAGCTGGAAAGCTAGGGGTCTGGGATGTTCTGGAGGAATGAACTGGCAAAGCTCTAAGGAGTGAAAGTGTTTCGGCCGTACCTGTAGCTGGGTGACTGTCAGTACGTTTCCTGAAAGGCGGTGTCATAGTGACTTGAGCATTTTAGTGAGGGGCAGCTGGGGCTTGGTCAGGCTGGGTTTCCCTGCCCCTAAAACTGGCCTGGGGGTAATAACTGTGCTGCTGTGAGGGACCCTACCAGGTGCCCTCCCCTTGACACCCACCCCACCCTCCTTCCCACCATCAATAGGCCCTAGTCCCTTTTTCCCTTTGAATTTGCCTAAGTAACAGCTTCTTGGTTTCTATTATATAGGTATACAACTAAAGACTTTTCTCCCTTAGCTGAGACAAGAAGGGACACATTTGGTGGTGAAGTAAACAAGGAAACAAGACAAGGCAGCTAAAACTTACCAGGGGCTGGGAAAGCCCTCCTGGGCTCTGCAGCCCCTGCCTGTCCCGCACTGAAGTAAGCGTGCCCGTCCAGCACTGAAGTGAGCGTGCCTGCGGACCACAGGGGCCTCCTGGTCTAGAGCACAGGGCTCAGCTTATGTGGGCTGCTAACACCTTATGAATAGAACAGTTTGACTGCTTGTGCTGAACGGATGAGAAGAAATCAGGTTAAAAAGTGAAATAGTTAAAGCACTACATTTTAGTCATTAACCGAGATACTGTCTCCCTGAACTCTGCCGGGAGCTCTTGGGAGCACCCTGAGGTCCCTCAGGTGGGGATGGGGACCTCCAACAGCAAAGCAGAATTCTGGCTGACCTGACAACACATCCTTCGGGACGTGCCTAAGAGGCCAAGGAAACATCAACCCGCCCTTATTCTACCAGGGCGCAAGCTCCGAGCCACTTAGAGGGAACATGTAGCACGGTAGCAGTGAGGCAAATTTAGCCTCGTTGATTGTGCTTTAAGGACACCTCAGACAGGGAGCTGGCCATCTGCCGTGAATTCACTTTATGTCACCTCAGTGTCACCTCAGGGCTTGACCACCCGCCCTGTGCCCTCTGCAGTTAGTGCTGGTCTAGGCCTTGCTGAGACCCTCACAGAACCTGCTATGTCTTAAAACAGTCAAAGGAAGGAAGAGGTTGACAAGAGGGTCCAAGGAAGAAGGAAGGTCACACAACAGGTTGTGGTTCTTCAAGATCGAGTCTTAGGCGCTAGAGAGCATCCATCCCTAAGGATGGACAAGGCAAAGGCTGAAATGCCTTCTCCAACCCGTCGGTCTAGGTTTCTGTCTGGGCCAGCTAGGAGGCAGTGTCCACCCTGCACGGCAGCCCTGCCATGTGCCTTCACGCCCCCGCCGGTCATGTGCGCTGTCGGACGAGGCCAGGCCTGGTGCTGGCATGAGCTGCTGCCGAGGAACGCTGCGGCTGCACCCCCAGCTCCAGCACAAGCAGGCAGCTACCATTAACACGTCTCCTTGTCACAAACATGCTTGTTCCCTTGTGAGCACCAGCTGAAGCCTGGTGAGCGGCGCTTCCCCCGACGCCCTCCCGCTTATTCTGTCTCCATGGTCTGGAAACGACACTGAACATCACCGCCCTGGAGGAGGCATGTGTTCCCCATACTGCTGTACCGCCTTGACCAGACCTGGAGAGGATGGCGTGGCCGATGGAACCGGGGGTCCTGGTGACCTGGGGGCTCCTTTCTCTCACCTGAGCTTGTCTCCCTCAGCCCTGACAATGACCCTTTTGGAACATCCAAACTGCCACATGAACGTGACACTGGCCTCACTGGTTACACTACCTTATTGGAGACTCGTGACAGAATGTAAGGCTCCTTTAAGCCGTCTCTCGCCCAGCTGGGCCTGGATGGCTTTGAGCACTGGCACTGCCCAGCACCTCAGAGACTGCCCTGCCCCACACAAGAACGCTCGCCAGCGGTCTGCACCTCCTCAGTCACAGCAAGCAGCCGAGCCACGCCTCTCTCCTTGTACCTGGCAGTTGCATCGGGGCAGCTCCCTAATCTGCAGCATCACAAAAACGCTTCAGGGAATCCGTGTCCCCCCACCAATCTAGGGACTCGGCACAGGCCTACCCCATGCTGACACGCCAGCTCTGCACCAGACGAAGAGCTGGAGGGTCACAAACACCAGACAAAGGTCAAGAACTTGGGAAAGCCGCCTCCCACCCTCCATTTGTGTCCCTGGGAAGCTGAGTGAGCGGGAGCCCGTGCAGGTAGGTCCACGGCACCGAGACCCCTGGCATCAGTATTGCACTGTTCTTGCCCCTGCCCATGAGACCACATGGCTGCTGAAGACCACCTGCTTTCACAAAAGCCTCAGATGGGGTGCTTTGTCCAGCAGCTGCCATTTAGGGCAGGGCAACCCAACCAACCACAGCTGCTGGCTGCAGACCTTAGGCTTGCCCCCGTCCTCCGCAGGGGCCAGAGCGCAAAGTGAAGCCCTCCTGCCCTCAGGCAGGACAGAAACACACGTGTGTGTGGGTCCTGACTCAGCTCTTGCTGAGGGGCTGAGTCCAGTGCAGCAGCATTTGACATATGCCAGTACCAGCATGACTGGAGGGCATTTTGTGCATGCGGCGGGGGAAGTCTTCCATCTTTGAGAAAAAACGTGATTAAAACAGGATTAAAAATCCATCCTCTGACAAAGGCTTTACTGACAAACTTTCCATACAGTTAGTCAAAAGATAAAAAAATACAGAACACAGCAGACAGGATCTCGTACACTAGAAATCAATGTGACAGAAGTCCCTTCTCATCACTGTAAAAAATTGCCCCAAATCAACATGACAGTCCTTTTTCATCACTTAAAAAAATCCCCCAAACCTCAGGACTTAGTTTTGGTGGGGACAGGACTTTGGTTCCCCCATCAATTGAACCAAAATAACTAAGCAGAGATTGCAAACCAAGGGGGTGGGATAGAGGCAGGAGATGAGATTTTAAAATAACTGCTTTTGTGACACACGTGGGATGGAAGAGACAGGTGTGGGCTAGGCAGCATCTCTCACGATGACAATCACCATGTGCTCTTCCTCCAGCTTGCCCAGTGTCCTCAGCGCTGCCTGGAGGTACTGCTGTGAAAAGTCACAGGGCGGGAAGGCGTAGAGCATGCCCGTGCTGTCTCTGCCCTTGGACCCCCCCACCGGCAGGCTGATCACCCCTGCCGCCTGCTTCTGTTTTAGGTAGGAGACCAGGTTCCTGAGAAGCCGCCTCTGTAGGCCTGGCTCCACCGCGGGCACACCCTCAGTGCCAGGCCCACTGGGGGCTGCCTGGGTGGCTAGCAGCACTGCGTAGCCATTGGGGCTGCCCTGCTTGATGCGTCGGGTCACCTCATCCAGCTTGGGCTGGTCCAGTCGAAGGCGCTGGGCAATCTTCAGCTGAGTGAGCTTATTTCCAGAAGTGTAGTCTTTGAGGAGACCGCCAATCACCCCCTGGTCCCCCTCTAGGATGTGCATAGATGTCGGGAAGCAGCTATTTTTCAACACCAGAAGCCCATTCCAACCCAGCTGCAGTGTCTGGGCGTACTCTGAAAGATTTTTGAGCTTTTTGGTCTCGTGTTTTGGCTCTTCCAGAGGCTTGGGCTCAGCCTCAGCGGTCCGATGATTGCGTTCGCTCTCCCGGGTCTTCTTCCCGTGGGGAGGGTCTGGGGCCTCGTGGTGGTGGTGGTGGCTGCGCTCCTCAGCCCCGTGCCTGCTGTTGCTGAGGGAGTTGCTGCTCGACTCCTTGGTCCCTTCGCTGGAGTGATTTTCCTTACGGCTGCGCTCAGGGGTGCGGTCAGAACCTCGATCAGCCTGCTGCCCACCACCCTTGGTCCTGCTTCGTTCCTCATAAGGAGAGTGGGTTGTCCTCCCGCGGTCACTGGAAAGGCTCCTCCGCTTCCGCCTCTCCTCCCAGGGCTTGGGCAGGCCCCGGTCCCCATCTCCTCCCCAGCGTTCCCCACTGCGGCTGCGCACTGAGCGGCTGTAGCCCTCCAGGCTGTTTCTGCGGTCAGAACTTTTACTGGGGCTGGCCCAGTCCCCTTCCAAAAAGGTCCGGTCTCGGTCTGAGTACAGGAGATGTGGGGGGGTCCTATCCCGCACCCGCAGGTCGTCATCCAGGTTTCGGTGCCGGCTATATCCGTCTGGGAGAAGCTCGTAATGCACAGGGAGCGGGGAGGGTTGGTACTGCTGGGGATACCGAGTCTCCTCTGCTTTGGCAAAATCCACGCGCAGCCTGCGGTCTGGCCCACCCAAGGGAAAGCCCCTCATTTTAGCACAGGCGGCCTGGGCTGCATCCAGGCTCTCGTACTGGATGTAGGCAAAGCTGTCTCCTTTGACGTGGTCGATGGTCCGAATGCTCCCAAATCGGTCAAACTCCCGGGCCAGAGCTGCCAGTGAAGTGTTGGGCCCCAGACCACCAACCCAGAGACGGGTGGTGGGGTTGGCTTTGCCGTAGCCGATCTTAATGGGGTTGCGGCCAATCACCCGACCCGACATGGCCACCTTGGCTCTGTGAGCCATGTCCAGGTTCTGGAACTTGAGGAAGGCGTACGCACCGCCCTGGCCCCGCGCGGGTCTTTTGATGACCACCTCCTCAATGATGCCGTACTTTTCGAAGGCCCGTCGCAGCTCCACCTCAGACACACTGTGGTCCAGGTTCCCGATGAAGAGGTTGCGCGTGGCCCGCTGGTCGTCTTCAGGCATCAGATCCTCCTCGCACACGGCTGGGCAGCCATAGGGGCGCCCCCGGTCATCGTACAGCCCGTAGTAGTCCAGGGCCCGCTCCCGGGATAGTCCCACAGCGGCGGCGGCAGCAGCATCCAGGGCAAAGGCGGCGGCGGCGTGGCGGGCACGGGGCTCCCGCAGCGGGGGCGCGGCAACCGGGGACAGCGAGCGCTGCTTGTACTGGTAACCGCCGTGCAGCGGCAGGTAGCCGAGGGGGTCGGCGGGTGCAGGGGGCCCTGGGGGCGGCGTAGAGGCGGCGGCGCTGCTGCTGCTGCTGCGCCGGCTGCTCCCGCTGCCGCCACCGCGCAGGTACACGGGCTCCACCTTGAGCGGGCGGTCGTAGAGCAGCAGCTGGCGGGCCAGGGCGTGCTGGCGGGCCTCGCGCGCGTCCTGTGGGTGCCGGAAGTTCACATAGGCAACGCGGCCCAGCTCCGGCGTGTGCGACAGGCGCAGGCTGATCTCACCGAAGCGCTTGAACTGGTGGAAGAGCCGGTCCTCCAGGTGCTCCGCAGGCAGCGCGGGGCTCAGGCTGCTGATAAGCAGCGTCTTGTACTCGGGGGCTGCTGCTGAGGATCCGGGACCCGCGGGCTCGGCCCCGGGCGGCGGCGGAGGTGGTGGCAAAGGAGAGCCGCGGGGCGAAGCGCCTGAAGCGCTCGGGTCCCCCGAGGCCTTGCCGCCCCGGCCCCCGCCGCCGGCGCCCGAGGAGCGGCCGCTGCTCGCACGGTGATTTGCGTCTCCGGCGCCGCGGCCATCGCGATGCCCACCCCCGCCGGCCCCGCTACCGCGGGGCTTGTCTCGGGTCCGCGTTGGAACAGGGTGTTTGGCGCCGCCCGAGGCCTTGTGCGCTGCTCGCCGCCCGCCCGCCTCCGCCTCCCGTTCGCGCTCCCGCGGCCGCTTGGCTGATGATGAGGAGCCGCGCCCGCTCGGGCTCGAGTCTCGCTCGCTCTGCCTCTTCATGGCGCCGGCGCGGCGGGCGGGCGGGCGGCCCGCAGGCCTCTCACAGCGGCGGCGGCGGCGGCCGAGGAGGCAGCGCCCCCGGCGCCGCCATCTTGGACAAAAGGACTCGGCGCCGCGGTGGGGTGGGAGCGGGGCCCGGGGCCCGGCGGCGCGTTATCAAGATGCGCCGGCCGTGCCACGTGACCCCGTGGGGGGGCGGCAGCTGCGCCGGGCTTACGTCATCGGGCGGCGCCTCTCCGTACCACGTGACCCCGCGACAGAGTGCGCGCAGCTGGGTGCTCGTCTCTGGCGCCACCGTGCGGCCAGCGTGGCCAAAGCTCGGGGAGTCCTAGCGAGAGGCGCGTCGGCCTTCACTGCCCCAGGCCCTAGCCTGCAGGCGTCAGGGGGCAGGGCCTTGACCCACAAGTGCTGTCACCCCAATCCCTGCCGCGGTATCTCCTGACTGGCGCACCCCGTTCCCTAGGCCCGGTCCATAACCCACAGCTTACATCTCCAGCATCCTCTCACCCGAAAGGCCACGAGGACCACGCATGCAAAGACACACTGGTTTAGGCCCAGGCACAGAAAACAAAGACAACAATCCTGCAGCTTAAGAGAGAGGAACAGCGTCCTTGGCACTAGTGGGATGCAAAGACGGCCGCGCAGCCAAGGGCAGAGACGGCAAAGCCCAGCAGTTGCACAGATGGCCACGCTTACCTCTGTCTAGCTGGACCGGACCCTCCTCTCCACCTTCAGGGACAGGACCTCTTCTCTGGGGGCGAAGTGCGCTAGGGAGCACCTACCCCATCTCCAGCCACAGGAACTGGCGTGGGAAGAGCGCACATTTCCCCTCCCACAATCGGAAGGCAGCTCCTGGAGCCGCGAACACAGGTGCGAAGGGTATAGGCCTTACAAGGAACACCTGCAACACCGCGTGACCGCCTGAAATCTGCTTCCAGACAGGTGTTAACTCCTTCACAGATAACCATGGGGTCTGCCCTAGAGTAGTAGTAATTGGGCTGTTTTCCTCCTTCTGTTCAGTGTCTTGGTGGACATGCAAGGAAGAACACAGATCTAGGGTGTTAAGAGACAACTCCCATCTTTTCAGACTTCTGGCACCAGCTGTAGATTTTCCCAGCACTTTTCATGGCCTTAAGGCACTGTGCTTGTCAGTTAACAGCCCACCTAACCCTCCCACAGGGAAGTCTTGGCCTGAGAAGTGGTTCAACCTCCTCAGACACAGCGCTGTGGGGGTGCAAAAGTGCAGGCCTGCTGCTACCGGGCACCAGGGGACTCAGGAGGCTGTAAGGAGGCTCTCGCATAGGCGAATGAAACGTAGGAGCACAAATCTGAGGGCAGAACATTGCCTTGGTGAGCACTGCTTCTTAGTCCTTCCCTTCAGGTGGCCTCTGCTGGCGAGAGGAGTGTTTCCACGGAGCCACAGCTCATGATGCCAACGGGGTCTCCCAAGGACAAACCCCAAAGAGCAACTAAAAAACCAGACTCAAGACACTTTGGGGACAAGTCCTGAAGACCTCAACTGTTAGGCTTATGTTGGGAACACAAAGGCAGCCTCTCACTGGCTCTTTGCATAAACCAACTACTGCCAGTCTTGGCATCAGAGGCTTGGGATGGACACCAGACCCCAAATTCCAATGAGCCAGCACACGGCTAGATCTGGGCGTGTCTGGTTGCAGCACAGCCAGGCCAAGAGCATCTTGACGTGACAGTACTGAATACACCCGGAGCCTTGCAAGAAGCTATGTAGCCTCCAGCCGCTCTTACGTGGGTGTCACTGTGGGCTTGGGGTTCAAGCCCAGCCCCCCTCAGCCCTGCACAACCCCACAGCGTGTCCCACCCTGGCATCTCCAGCACTGGAAGCCCAGGGACAGATGTGAATACATCTGAAACTCTGTGAACTGGAACACATAAACCGGTGGGATCTTATTAGGGGCACAACCCTACTTCAGTATTCACTTTAATTCTCCAAGTACAGCTAGAAATTTTCTTCCTTTAATAAAAAATTCCCAGACACACTTTGAAGTCCCAGAGAAAACCAGCAACAGAAGGAAGTGAGAGTCCCCACGGGGGCGCTGGAGAGTCGGCATCATCAGGAAGGCTCCAGGCTGCACACCTGACCTTGTCAGGAGCCCGCCTAGAAAATAAATTACAAAACGCGGTCTGGGGAAGACACAGCTGGATGGTCTTTTCCCTCGGGCACAGTGGGGACTGGCAGACTACAAATCAGTCCGTGAACTGGCTGCCTTGGGGGCATATTTAGGCATCAGTTCATTGATCTTCCGGATGTAGTCCGACTTCTCCGCACAGCCTTTGCATGTCTCCCCCCAGTCGTCCAGGATCTTCTTCAGCTCTTTGACTCGGAGCTTCCTGAGGTCCACTGTGCTCAGGTCGATCTGCTTGTCTGGAGGAGTGAGCAGGAGAGTAACGAGCTGGGCCAGAGTGGCCATGGCCCCCCAACAGCCCTAGACTAGATCACCTTGCACAGGCCAACCACCCCTTACAGCCCTTAAACAAGCAGCCCTACTGTGGGTAGGAGACAGTTCAGACAGGTGCGTCAGGGCCCACAGCCCCCCAGAGGGCGAGCTGGCTTTGGCCCCTTCCCCGGAAAGGCGGGCCATGGTGGTAGAGCCCACCACAAACATGCAGTGCTGCCAGGGACAGGGATGGGGGGGGGGGGTCCACAGGGTCCTTGCAGGAAGAATGTGCTCCCCCCACCCCCAGTACCTCCCACCAAGTGCCTTCTAAATCGTCACAGTAGAACGACAGCTCCCGGGTGACAGAACAGATAGATCCCAATTTCCCAGCACAGGCCCTGGTCAGGCCCTTGAGTCAGCTGACTCTCCATGACCCCCTCTGCTAGGGCCACGCTCAGAAAACGAGGTGTCCTGGACACAAGAGGGAGAACACAGGCCCCCGAGTCCATAAAACACCGGTGCTGCTGTAGAGACGAGGACAACTGTCCATGGCCCTTTTTCCCAGAGACCCACTCAGCAGCACGGACGCTGTGACCCTCAGAGCTTGTAGCCAGGACAAGCCTATTAAACCCAAGAGAGTCAAGCCACATCCCTTCTCTGCCCCCAAACCAACATTCTTCACTTCACCCAGACTCACAGCCAGCGCGTCACCAACCCATAAGGCCCGCCTGTCACGTCCCTGGCTGCGCTGCCGTCTCCTCCACCCGCAACGCTCATCCACCTTCTCCAGCCTGCTCAACGGTCACCGCCTCAGTTAAACTGTGTGGACCCGCTTCCAGCCCCTGCCATTTAGCAGCACACACCACACGCCACCTAATGCACCGCAGTCCAGGTGAGCTCTGCACACGGCCTGAGCTCAGAGGCTGGTGCCCGTGAGAGTGGGCCCGGCCACACTCACCGTACTTCAGCTCACAGATCTGGCTGTCTTTCTTCTTGAGTTTCTCACAGATCTTCTCCACAGGGATGTGGTGGGCCAGGGGCTTCGACACCTCGTTGACGATCTTGGTGGCTGCGTCATCTGTGGCCCCAATGTAGTAGCACTGCAGCAAGACAGGACACGGCCTTCAGATGCCCCTCAAGAGCTGTCTCCACAACATACTGACATCTGCCAACATCACTGCCCCAGGCCCCACCTATGCCCTATGCTCTGAATACATGCTGACAGCCAGCAGGTGAGCTTAACCTTCTTAGTGCTACCTTCTGCCAGCGGTACTAGGGAGAAATGAGGGGGAAAAAATGAGCGTACAATTAGGTCTACGTATGAGCCGATATATCGGCCTGCCGCACTAAAAGGGTTAAGGCTCACCAGGATACAAACCTTAAAGCACAGAGACTGACAGGACTGCCAGCACATTCTAGCTACGAAAGCCATTGGCTCCCCGAGGCTCTTGTCCTCAATTCGGGCCCAGCCTGTGCGCACTCTGTTTTCTTCTGTCCTCACACACGCCAAGCTTGTCTGGCCTCTGGGCGTTCCCCTCTGCCTGGGATGCTCTTCCCCCACCACAGTGATGGCCATTCCTCAGAGACTCTTTAAGATTTATTATTTTGACAGAGAAAAGAAAGAGGGCCCAGAGCAGTCTCCATAGTTGCACGTCATCAGTTTTTCACATGGTTTCCTTACGCACAGGTGGGCGGGGGCCGCGCAGGGCGGGAACTGGGCTGGGGGCCTCCTGCATGGGAAGCACACCCCAGTTCAGCATACGGGTCCACAAGGGCCGGGACTTGATCCTCGGACCCCAGGGCTGTAAGATGAGCGCTTAACCCACTTCCCGGCTTCCCCCAAGGGATTCTTGACTACTCTGTACCCGGCCTCTCTACCCTGCCATCCCGGTCCATTTCCTTTATGACACCCATTCCTTTACATCATTTGTCTGATTGTCACTCTCTCCCCTGATACTTAGTGCCCAACACAGGACAATTGCTTAATCAATAGCAACAAGTTAAGAAAAGTCACAACTGTAGAGAAAGCACTTCAATCGGGCATCAGTTCACGGACCTAGTTAGTCCTGGACTCCTGAACAGACAAGTGCAGGGCCTTTTGTTCAGGCCCAAGAAGCAAAGGGTCAAACATGGGCCGAGAGGGGCCAGCTGGGGAGGGTCAGCAGCTACTCACCAACCGATTCTCTTTGCCTCTTGCTTCGTGGCAGAACTTTATAAGTTCTTTTTCAATAGAGGCTGGTGAGAATGTGACATCTCTGTCTTTGAGGTCCTGGTAAAATCTCCCCAGATACGAAACACAAACTGGAAAAGAGAGGGAAGGGAGATGCTCAGCAATCACCCAGGTGCACCATAACCCACCAGGAGGGCACTCCAGCAGCAATTTTAATAGGACACACGGGGAGAGATGTTTCTCTAGCACCGGTTTTTCTGAGGTACCCACAGTTGGACGGAACCCAGCTCCTGGGTGCTGGGGTCCCCTGGCACACCCGCGGTATGCGAGGAACAAGCATCACCCAAATGCCCCACAAACGGTTCCTCCCTGCTTCTTCCATAAAGTTTAAGACGAGACTGAACGTGTCCTTGAGATGCGCTCACTGCGACCTCAGAAGTGGACAGACTGGAGGCCGAAGAGAGAAACGACCCAAACGCTGTTGACTTCCAAATACAACACCGGACCCCAGGGTGCGGCTTCGCAAGTCCACCCACGCCCGGCTCGGTGCCCACGGCCGCCCTCGGGACTCCCGACCAGGGCGCTCCCTACTACACAGCCTCAGCCCAAAGGTGGGGAAGGACAAAAACTCCGGCGCTGTCTCAGTTCCAGGCCAAGTCTTCCGCGCGACCCAGTCCCAACTTTTTCTAGTCGGAACAGTGTTTTCTAGGCCCGGCGTCAGCCTCTCCTCGGGCGGGCTCCGCGGAGACCCGCCGCCGCCGCCTGTTCCAGCCCCGGCGCCACAGCGGTTTGGTTGCGTCCGGCGCCTTACCCTCGCAGTCGCCCGGCCGCAGCGCCCGGCTGCCCGGCAGCACGCTCAGAGCCAGCGCCACCGCCAGCCCGTGGGACGCCCACATTCTCCTCCTCCTCCAACGCCGCCGCCGCCGCCGCCGCCGCCGCCGCCGCCGCCGCCGCCGCCGCCGCCGCCGCCGCCGCCGCCGCCGCCGCCGCCGCCGCCGCCGCCGCCCAACTGAACCGCGCCCGTCGCGCTGCGCAGCCTCCAGGTCCCGGCCGCGCGCCGTAGCCTCCCATTGGCGGGCGGCCCCAGCGCCCTCCCACACACCGCGCCCCCATTGGTCCATGAGCGTCGGAGCCCAGACGGGCGGCTCCACGCTGCCCTTCCCCATTGGCTAGTGCTGAGGCCCGCCCTCGGCCCTAGACAGTTGTCGGCCGCTGATTGAGGCGGTGGCGGCGGCGGAAGCGGCCCGGCCGCCATCTTAGGTAAGGGCAGCAGCTGCGTCAGCAGGGAGCCCCGCGCTTGCTGAACTGTCCCGTGTCCTCGTCTCCTGGACCCCACGCACGCCCACCCGGAAGGACCCCACAGACCTCCTCGCCCAGAGCCCTGACTTAGTGGCGCAGGTCGGGGGCTCCGGGGTCAGCCGCGAGCCAACTCGGCAGGCAGGAAGTTGCGGGCGGCCGCTGGGAAGACTGGAGATTTCTTCCGTTTGCCTTTATTTTTTAAACGGTCACGTGGGCCGCTGGGGAACCAGCCTTTGCGGAGCATCTGCCGCGGCTCCAGCGTTTGCGAGACTTGCTTACTGTGTGAAGTTCCCCAGCTCCCCGCGCACTCACCGCCTGATGCCCGAGCCCGCGCTGCGCGAGTTGAGCGTCTGTGGGCCAGAGGACTTGCCTGAGGAAGGGGTCCCCTCCGGCTCCGTCCAGACACCAGGGCGAGGGCCTGTGGCTTAGGGATCACAAACATGCCTCCGTGCAGTGGGGATGGGAAGCGGCTTAAGTTTGTCCCCACTCGCCAAGCCCAAGGAGCTCCCCATTTCTTCACAAGCCCTGGAAGCCCGGCCGAGGCGTCAGGCCCCTTGCTGCCCAGGCGCCTCCTGGGCAGGGTCTAGGCGGTCAGCGAGCACTGGGCTTTCTTTGGCTGCCCTACTTTCAAGTGCAGGGCTTGGCTGTCTTTAAAGGCAGGACGTGGGAAAGGTCGCCTCTGCTCAATGCAGAAAGATTTCCATGGAGCTAAATGGGCTTGGAGCCCAGCGACATGGGTTAGAGAGGAACTTGTGCTGCTCCCATTCAGTGAATTCAGTGGGTCAGTATCAGGTATTCATCTTTAATTCACATCACAGCAATCAAGGGAGTGGGGAAAGGGGGTAAATCAAGTGCCAGATATTTACATCTAAAATTCACATTACTTGTTGGATTTAGAACATGCAACCACAATATATACAGTAAAATACCTCTTGGGGACACTAGTACAAATTTTTTTCTTTTAACTTTGCTTTCTGGTACAGGTAAGATAATTTTTAAACCACTTTTTAAAAACATAAATACACAAAAGAAATGGTTAGAAGTTCTCTTATTTTAAATAAGCACAGAATGCCAGAGGTTAAAAACATTTATAGGGCAGAATACCAATTGGACGTCATCACACTCTATACATTTTTTGCTCAAATTCCTGTACAAATACACAGCATTCAAATAGGTATTTACAAATACGCTTGAAATAATGAAAATCAGTATTTCACAATCTTTAGAGGATTCTCATTTCTGGCCTTTCACTTACCCTCAGACTGGCTGATTCTCCAACAAAGGGACTTGGCATCTTCTCACCCAGTAGGGAAAATGGAGAGTGAAAACACCTTGGCTCTCACCGTGCACAAAGGCCCAGCGAAACCACACTGCCTTTACTCTCCTGTACCACCAGGTGAGAAGGTTGATATTCTTATGTGAGGAATGCCTTGTCCAGGGGTTGAGGTTCAGAAGTGCCCTAAAATCTAAAGATCCCCCTACCTAAGAATCAAATCCAAAGCTGGCCCCCAACCCTCTAACTCTTGTGAACACCAGTGGTCCAGCCCTGGCCTCTGAGGTCGGGGCTGCCATGACTGACCCACTCTGCCCAGGGTCCTCCTCACAGTATCAGAAAGGACCCACACTAGTGATCAATATGCCCCGATGCCCTGGGGGAGTGTGGCCCTCCAGCTTTCCTGTTAGGCTACTTGCCGGCATTCCTGTTGCACAGCTGGTGTTTGTTTACAAGAGAAAACCACCCTGACCATGGCCTTGTCTGGAAAGGGGCTATGGAGAAAGGATGGGGCCTGGGGCACAGGGCCTGGGGCCCGACCAGAGGTCAGACAGGCCAGCAGAAGAGTAGGGGAGAACCCACGTGTTCGGCAAGGAGAAGGCAGCCTTGTGACCATCAAAGTTGTGAACTCAAGCAAAAGAAAGAAAAAGTCTGTAGACTTTTTTTAAAGGAACTTAGAAGCACCCTGATAAAATACTATTACCTCCCCACCAACCCTGTCCCCACAAATAAACCAAGAGTAAAATCAGTGTCCTGACCTGAAAGTTTCCTATAAAGATTCCACTGCGCTCTGCCCAACAGACTGGGGAGGCTGGAGAGACTGTCCTCCTGCCCACCCTGAACCCTGAGTGGTGGTCCCCATGGCCCAGAGCAGGGGCCTGCACTCGGCCACTGAGAGAATCCCACCTGCAGCTCTGCTTCCAAAAGGAGAGGTCCTTCCTCGCCGGCTTACCCAGGAGCTCGCTGAGCCCGACCGCGAGCCTCAGGGTTTGGAAGCCCGGCAGCCCCACGGTTCAGAGGTAGTGCTGAACATCCCTGATTCAGGAGCTGAATGACAGGCATTCTGGCCACTTCTGAGAACTCAGGATTTTCGGCCCCTGCCACACGCCAGCCTCACTCCTATATCAGCTTGTCTCTCAACATGGGGGCTCCTGAGCCTTGGGGAGGAGGGTGGCTCCACATGCCTGCTTAAGTCCCAGCAGCTAGGACACAACTCTGCAGATCCATTCGTTAAGGGGGCTCCTGCAGGGCATGAGGTGTACTGAGGGTGGTAGGGAGCAGATGGGCAGACATAAAAGCGATGGAGAAAAATCCAAGACAGAGCTGGAGGCAGGCCTGGCTGTGAAAGCCTGGCAGTGTGGTGCAGGCATGCAGCTAGGCCAGGTCACATGCCTGAACAGGCAGGGTGGCCCAGCCAGCCCCTCCGTTGCATACTCCTGGACCAAACGGGGGGCAAGTGGGCAGGCATTTGTGCAGAAAGGCTTGTAGCCCTCTTGTCCACCTGTGTCGTGTCGTCCACGTGGTCCACGCAATCCCTGAATACAACCATGAGCTCTTCTGTCCACACAGCAGCAGAAGAGGCCCCTAGTGCAATTTCCATTCTTCTGTGCATCTCTACCCTGGAGGGAGGGCCTGGGCTCCTAACCCAGACCCCACAAAGCCGCAAAGCCATTCTGTCTGTACAACGCCTCCACATAGTTCCACGTGGCCTGGAACAGCGGAGGAAGGAAGCATCTATTGCGTAAAGGAAAGAAAGGAAAACCATAGAAACGGAAATGTAGAAATGAAATAAAAAAAGAGAAGCCACAACCCTCATGCTGCTATGGCCTCTGTATGGCAACACACAAGTTCACGGCAGTAGGATGTAACTTGGGTGGTTCTCTCCTGAGTGCCAGGCCTCTCTGGCTCCCTGGGGGGACGTGCTTCTCAGACCTGGAAGGGTTGGGCCAGCAGCTCCCTGAGAGCGGTGTCCCATGCGCCCCCTGCCCCTCACTGCTCCCCTCGCCCGTGCTCCCAGGTAATGCGGGCCTGCTCCTCCTTGGCGCTCCCGGGGGGCAGCGAGGCCTTGCGGTGCAGGCCCCGAGGCCGGTCGGGCTCTTCTCGCAGCAGCACACCCTCGTCCTGCTCCAGGGCTGGCAGGCGGGGGTGGTAGGGCTTGGGGGGCAGCGCAGGCGGGTCCATGGCGTCCTGCGGGATGACGCACCCCGGGGCTGAGTGGCTTCGGCATGGCTGGGACTTGATGGCATCCAGGACGGCAGACTCGGAGAGGCTGTAGTGGACGGGGAGGTAGGGCGGCTCCAGATCTTCGTCAGCGTTCCAGGCCTGGCTCGGCATGGAGTCCATGGTGTCAGTGCGAGCGGGGGCCTCTGAGGGGTGCCCAAAGTTACTCTCGCTTAAGGAGGACACGCCACTGCTGGCACTGCCGGACAGCGTCGAGTTGCTGCCATCCAGGCCCGACGGTGGGCTGGTGGGGGAGGCCGGGATAGGGTGGAGAGGAGACTGTGAAAGAAAGGGGGTGCATTTTAGAACCCTCTCCTGTGTGACAAGACCACATCTGCTGCCTAATGAGCTCAGCAACAGCGTGAACCATTTCTTTAGCCGCAGCCCCCAAAATGGCCCCGACGAGCCCACAGAGCCCCAGAATCACCTGTTTGTGAGCCAGAATGTAGCCTTGCCCTGGCTGTGGTGTGGGGCACGACAGAGGGGCCGGTTGTCAGGCCGCGGTGGGTGGTGGTGGTGGGGGGTGGGGGGGCAGGCAGAGGGAACCTTAGGGGCTATGGGCCAGAGAGTGTATTCTGTGGCTGACACCTGTGGTGGGAGCAGTCTTTTGCAACTTGCAAAAAAGCGAACGGGTTTCTGTGGAGCTCTGGTGCTGGCTGCTTCATGCTCTGACCAGACTCTGCTGTAAATGCTCTGAGACCTTACACAGGACTCTGCTCACTCCCGGAGTGGGTGCGCTGACCCCTTGTGCTGCCCACTCTCTGGGACCCATGTGGTTGTGTCCAGGGCCCTCTGACCCCCACCCCCTCATGCTGGTGCAGGACTCTGATCGCCTGCATCCCAAGCATGGCTTCTGCCAGGCTGGGCTCTCCGGACAGAGGAGCAGGGAGGGCTGTTTGCTCTGTGCAGCCTGGGACAGCACATCCCACAGCTTGAGGGGCCATGCGTTCAGTACATTACCTTGCGCAGGGTCCGGGCAGGGAGGGCTGGGGGGGTGTCACCCAGGGGGTGGTGGAAGGCGTCAAAGTGTAGGGAGTAATGACCTGCAAAGGGAACAGAGCCACAGCCTCAGCAGGGGCCCCTCAGGCTGAACATCAGCACGTCCTGCTGGGCGGATGTAGGCAGAGTATCCTGGGAACCCCTCAGCACTGAAAGCCACAGAACCACCTCTCTTCTCATCGAAGCTTTCTGAAACACAGGCTGCTGGAGTGAAAGACCCCATGCTGCATAGGAGGTCAAGGCAGTCAAGTGCATCAGGGCCTGTGGATAGCAGGCTATAGGTAGTGATAGGTCTTCAGCCAGCTGCTGGTGATGAAGTTCCGTTGTCTTCAGTTGCCCTGGCTGGGAGCTCCTGCTGTCCTTAGACACCTCAATGACCCCAGAGCCCAGAGGGCTCCTTCCTGTGGCAGGGACGGCTTTTCCTTGGTTGTATCAGCCCAGAGAATGGCCCATCTTCTCAGCCTGGAGGGCTGCTGCCCTTGCCCCTGAGCAGAGTCGGAGACCAGGGACTATTTGGGGACCCACTAGAGGTCTTACCATGCAGCAGGCTTCGGGAAGGTACTGGGGGGGCCAAGATGCGCCCCATGTGGGCAGACAGGAAGGGCTGGGCCTCCTGGGCTCCGCTATCCAGGCTCCAGCTGCTGGAAGCTGCTGGCACCGCTGAAGGGTGGAAACAGACGGCATGAAGGGAGATGACTTCTGGGGCCACCCTCTGGGAGAAGCCCATCCTGCAATGTATGGCTTCTCCAGGTGTGCACTATGTATCCAGCACACGTGGGAGTGGTATGCAGCTCCTGGGACAAAAAGCACTGGCTAAGTAAGACACTGCGGCCCTCGAGAGGGAGTGTCCAGGGACAGAAGCCATGTAAGAAGATGGCAAGAGCGAGCTGTCTGAAGAGCACCGAGGAGGTGACAAGTGGGGAGAAAGTGCGGCAAGCAGTGGATGCCTGAAGCCTCCGGGGTTTGCCAGGAGGAGAGAGAACAGAACAGTGGGGAAGAGGAGTGAGGAGCAAGCTGATGAGACTCGGAGTAGAGCACACGGGCCACAGAGCTTCTCACCAAGCCGAGAATCAGGGCTCTCCTGCTGCCTGGGCCCCGGGGTGAGGCAGAGCAGCATGGGCTGGAGGAAGACTGCTCCTTCTAGAGCTGGTGTGTGGCCAGGAGCTGCCCTCCAGCTTGGCCCAGTGGTAATATACACGATTGTCCCTTCTCGTTCCTTCTGTGCTCACAGGCTGGGTTTGGGATGCACAAGACTTTTCTAGGCCAGGACTGGTACTTGCTCTGACTCACTGGAGGGAAGAGTACAGAGCCCAGGAGTCATGGCTCAGGACCTCCTGCTTCCTGAGAGGAAGGAGGGTCGTGGAGCCCATGGATGCTTTTGGGCACATAGAGAGGCCCAGTTCCTGAAACCCACATGCCACGGATGCCAGGTGGAATGGGCCCTGGACAAAGGGAAACAGAGGGTCCACCTATGCTAAGGAGTCCAGTGCTAGAATACCAGCCCCTCAGCCGCAGTGGGGTGAGTGACTTCGCAGGAAGGGGGAGAGAAGGAATGGCTGTAGTGGGGGGTCTGAGGGTGGCCCTCTGAGCAATAGCAGGGGATCTGTGATCCTGTTGCCAACTCCTCCTGGAGAACAAATCTCACCAAAGAGAAACAGGCCCTTTCTCTGACAGAGCCAGGCAGGCACGGTCTCCCTTTGGGGCTGTCAGCAGCAGGGAGGGAGCCTACCACTTAGGGGCTGTGTTCGGAGGCAGTCTTTGCAGAAGTGGGCCTGAGAAGGCTGGGACTCGTGCTCTTCCTGCTCTAGGTACCATGTGGGGAATGCCAGGGCCTAATGGGGCCTGAGAGGCTCTGGGAAGGAAAGAGCTGGAGTGTAACCTTCAAGGAGGTTATGACCATGAGGGGCTGGCCCCATATGGTCCAGGAATAAGGTGGTGACATCCATCCATCTCTTCCTCATTGGTCAGAAACCGGCAGAACACAGGATAGAACTCCACTATCTAAGGAGCCTCAGTTCTAAGGAGGGGTGCTCAGTGTCACAGGACAGTTGAAGGCTGGGGGCAGAGGAGAGAGTGTGGCAGTGTCTGGGTGGGCAGGCTCACAGCTGTCGCCTAAAGGGAGGAAAGGATTCTGAATCTGATGAGTATGAGGCGGATTCTGCCCGAAGGCCTCTTCAGAGAGCCTGAGCCACCCCAAGAACAGGAGAGGACATCCTCACATGCTGTCCCCAAGGTGCAGCATGAGCTTCCTGGTCCTCAGCCCTGAAGCTCCCTCTCCACCTCACAAAGTCCCACCTCCATGAAAAGCTATGAATTTCACGGGGTCAGAAGCAGGGAGGTGGGCCCAGACACTTTCTCCAAAGGGGTTCTGACAGCTCACGATCTCACGTGCACATCTAGGCCCTGGAAGAACTGTGGGGTTGCAAGAGCTCAACCACAAGGGCCCAAAGGAACGTGCAGCCAGGAAGGCTATGGAGGAAGATGGCTGGCAAGGCTTCAGTGGCTGACAAAGGGCACCTTGCTGAGCCCCCACCCTGCACAGGAACCAGGACCCATGGAGCTCGCTCTACAGACTGATGTGGATGAGCAGCGAGGCCAGTGGATCTTTGAGCTGCAGCACGAGGGCACTGGGGCTGGTGGAAAATCCAAGATGGAGTGACTCCTAGAAGAGGGCCATCCCCACTGTGGCCCCGCTTCTCTGTTACCAGTGGTCCAGCACTGGCCTGAGGTCCCCAGTGCACAGTACACAATCTCCAGCCCCCAGAGCTAGCCTGCCTGCCAAAGAGATATCTGCAAGTGAGAAGTGGAGTCCTCACGGGACTCAGGATCCTGGCGGTAAGAGAATGGTGGCAAGTATGTGCAGTTCCTGCTCTGGAGGATCCAGGTGGAGACTTTGCGAGTCATTGCTCTGGCCCATGTTCCCACTAGGCTAGGGCGGACCCTGTGGTGTGGACATGCTTACTCTGGGCTCAGCCTCTTTTCTAAGATGACCTGCTTTCCTTCCCACACCTGCATATGGTGTGTCCAGCTTCTTGCTGCAGCCTGGTCCAAGGCCTGAAGCTCTTCTGTGTCTGGTTGGTGCAGGATCCCAGTCTGGCCACCAGCATCCATTTGATCTCTGAGCCCTCAGGTGCTCTTGGCTAGTTCTGAAAGTGCTCCACATCTCAGGGGAAGAAAAGCCACTGTGGATTCTGGGCCTCGAGGCCAAAGGGGCACTGTGATTTGGGGTACAAATGCAGGGGTCCAGGTAAGCTGCATACTTGGGGATCTGCAGCCCTGAGACTCGGAAGGCACTTTAAGCCAGAATCTCCAGGCCCTTTCTGGTTGAGTACCCAGTGCAGATGCTCACAGGCACTGAGGTCATCCTTAGAGAGGACACAGGCATGTCTGCTGTGATGAGCAAGGGAGGAACAGTGACAGTGGGGACAGCAGACAACACTTGGTGAGGTGCAATGACAAATGACAACAGCTTTGGAGACATGTTCTGATGGGACAGTAGGTTGCATTCTTGAGGGACTGAGTGTGCCATAACCTCCAACAGATGGAGGAGAGGGGAGGGGAAGCTACAGGGAGATGGGCTGATATAGGGTCAGGTTGTGTGTGGCAGGAAGGCGTACCAGAGTCCCCAGATAGTCTTAGCAGAGTTCCCTCTGTGCTAAAATTAACTTAGGCCTCCATGTGTGGGGCTTTGGGCTAGGGTCACAGGGGTCCTAGCCTGGTCCTTCCATCAGGGTCATAGGGGTACTAGCCTGGTCCTCCCATCAGGGTCACAGGGGTCTTAGCCTGGTCCTTCCATCAGGGTCACAGGGGGCCAAGCCTGGTTTTTCCATCAGGGTCATAGGGGTCCAAGTCTGGTTCTTCTAGCAGCTTGCTGGAGCAGAACACAGGCTAGAACCTCCTATTTAAGCAGCTTCTGTTCTAGGGATTTCCCTCTCATGGTATAGGTGATGCCTGGTAGTGTGTAAGAAGGACTCTGCAGCTGCTGGCCAGAGTGGCTGCAGGAGGACTGGACTCCCTTAGGGTACCCAGGGCTCCCCTTGGAGTGGACAGTCTCTCTGGGAAATTCACTTGCTATAGCCTGTCCTTTCCATTCTCTTGGTGACCTGCTTGGCTGCAGGCCTGTTTTAAGCAACAAGGAGAGATTCTTGAGGGCCCAAGTTGAGAGGGACCACAGGGGTTACAGGACTGCTAAATTCTTGGTCTGCTTTGGAGGCGTCAGGGCAGTGGTTACCCCCAGTCTGCACACAGCAGCCTGAGAGTCCATAAAAGTGGGCACAGGACAGGTGGCAGCCGGGGCCTCTCTGAGGTGGACACTGGGGAGGGGGAGATACAAATTATGGGATCCTAACCTTAGCATCAAGTCAAACATGGGTTAAACAGTGAGCTCAGCAACTGGTCAGGACTCTGGACAGACAGACAGGCCTGGGGGTTGAAGTGTGTCTCAGCTTTGGCCACTGGTGCTCAGGTAGAAAAGTCAGATGCTCAGGATGGGGACACACATGTAGGGAAGCCACCTGGGAAGGGGAACAATACCTTTTTCAGCCAAAGACAGATTGGGGTCACTGCAGGGTTTGCAGGCTCCGACTACTTGCTGGAATAGGGCCCGCTGGAAATTTGGAAGCTGAGGGAAGGAAAAAAACATCAAAGAGGGTGAAAACACCAGTTACACCTTGGGGAGCAGTGCTGTGGGCCACAGGAGCCAGAGCATTCCAACATCAGATGGGTGAACCAAAGCAGTGGTACGGCGTATGCTTGAGATGTGCTGAGAACATCAGCCAGCCATGGAGGGCTGTCCAGTGCCATCTTGCTCCAGGTGCTGCCCTGTGCAACACTGAAGGCGCTGCCCTCCAGTGTCTGGCAAAGTTCCAGGCTGTCTCATGCATGGCCAAGAAAAAGGACACAGGGCCCTGAGGGTACCTAACTGCAACCTTCTGTCCTGCCAGGGAGACACTGGCAGAAAGGATTGAGAGAGCCCTGTCACCCAGGAGCGCTGGCAAGTTTAGCCTCTTGAACATGCCCCCTCAGTCCCATGTTGGCGCTGAGGACAGTGGATGCGCAGCACTCAAGCCTACAGTCAGACGGGACCCAGTTTTGATGGGCAGCTGCCAAGCAGACCTGCTCCCTCCACCTGGCAGGGCTGATCAGGCACAGGAAGGTACCACTGAGAAACTCCTGGCATCCTAGGACTGGGTAACAGTTGCTTGGAGGTGACTTTCATGGACTCTGATGGAAGGACAGGGAAAAGTGGATGAGGGATGGGTTAGGCCCTGTAGGATCTGTTCAAGGCCTCCAAGGAGGGTATTTGGAGAGCTGTGCCAATGGTGTGTAGAGGGTCCCAGCAGGTTGTGAAGCTTCAGGTGAGTGGGTGGGTGGGTGGGTGGATGGATGGATGGATGGATGGATGGATGGATGGATGGATGGATGGGAGAGGCTGAGGAGGGTGCCCTTTACACACACAGGGAGGAAGGCCAGCCTCCAGATCCATGTCCATCACTGCTTTCTTAGAACAAGAAACCGATTTCTTCTGCCACACTGCTCAGGAATAAGGAGTTCAGGAGGCTGGACAGGACAGCCAGCCACACAAGCAATGGTGGTGCCAACCCTGTGGTGGGTCTACCCACACTGTACTCCATCTGGGTTGCTGGTCCTCAGACTTGCTAGTCCCCATCCAGGAGCCCAGCAGCCTCCTGAGTGTCTTTCAGCAGCATGAGGAGGAAGGCACAGAGTACAATGCAGAAAGCCTAGCAAATGTGATGAGGGGAGCCCAGGCCAACATACTGGCCACAAAGCAAAGGCAGCCAGCAGGCTGGGTCTACTACCTGTCCATTCTCCAGGATGGCTGCTGGGTACATAGCGCTGCTCGGGCGGTCTCGGTGTGTGGGTAGCAGCAGCATCATTTCCCGGGCATGGCGGTACTTATCTGGCAGAGAGGGAGAGCCTGTAACCAAGTGAGAACAATCACGCACAGATGACAAGCCACAAATGGAGCGCCCAGCGGGCAAGCATCCCTGAAGCCAGGGACCTAGGGTAGGTGTCTCCTTGCAGTTGGGTTGAGGATGAGCTCAGCAAGCTCAAGAGGAATGAGAGAGTCTTGCATCCCAGCCGAGGCAGATATACTGGGACGAGGTAGACCCGCTGACAGAACCCCTCACCATGCTCAGAGGCAGATCCTGAGCAGAGTTGAAGGCTGGAGCTGGGCCCCTAGAGGACCCTGCATCCAGCATTCTTGGGAGATGAGTGCTGCTTGGATGCTGGGCCCTCACCAGGCCCAGACCAGCTTGCAATATCACACAAAGACAGAGGCACTCAGGTAACATAGCAGCACAGTTCCTAACTCCACACACTTACCTTCTCCAGACACCGCAGGCCCTGTTCTCACCTAGTACCCCGCCACCTTTTCCCAGAGGATCTTCTCTCCATGATTCCAGGCCTCCACCTTCCTGACCATTCTATTGCATCCAGGCCCCTGCACCCAGTTGGCCCCAGGGTTTCTTACTCTGAGACTTGCCTCAGGGGTTATGGGGCTAGTATGGGAGCTGTGTGGCTTTAACCCAGGCTCTTGAGTTAACTTGGTTATGTTCTCTTATGAAACATCTGTGGTGACCTTCTCTGGCCTGTGGGCTGTTATGAAGGCCAGACCACCCCAGATGTGGTGGCCCAGTCCCCACTGATGCATGCCATAGCAATATGCCCAGGAACCTGTCAACCCATGGTCCTCAAGGGAACCCTCCACAAAAGTGGTGGATTAACATGTTGTCTTTCCTTAGGAACAGATGTGGAAGGCCCCCCCCCCGAAAGGGCACCACTCATAATTCTGGACACCAGCATGTCTGCAGAAATCTGTGGGGTCTTCTGGACCTCACAGGGGAGGGCCACCTAGACTCTAGTACCCCTTCCATGTCCACTGGAAGCCTCTGGCTGGCCCAAGTGCTTGAAGGCCCTCTGCAGTGTACTCTCAGAGAAGCTGGAGAGCTGAGACCAGCCCATGGAGGAGCTCCGTCTGACAGATAGGGGACCCTGCAGCTCCGGCAGCTGTCCCCAAAACCTGGGACTCTGGGGCCTTCCTTCCAGTGTGCAGTGCAGATGCAGGCAGGACACAGCCAGCTTGCCCCAGCAGTTCTTGAGAAAGCCCCCTTGTGCTCACTTTCATCCAAGAGAAGGCTTAAGTACCTTGAGAAAGGCAGTCCAATAAACACCAGTAATCAACTATTCTTCATGTAAACTTCCACAGACGGTCTGGGCAATCCTATTTGTAGAACCTCAGGGTTGGCTTTAAGACCTAGTCTTAAAAATATCCTTCATTGATAAAGGAATAAGTGAATATGCTTTAAAAAGAAACAAAAAACTAGGACTGAATTGCTGCTATTTGGTGATTTTCTTTTTTTTTACTGATTTCAATGTTTTGTCTTAGAACTTAAGGCAACCTCAAGAAGATGGCTATGTAAAGAAACAAAGAAGAGCTAATTCCACTGATACCTGTGGTGCCTCCCTCCTGGAAACTTCCTGAGCCCTGTTAGCCACAGCTCTGGATGGACTACCCTCCGTGCAGCATGCAGAGAAAGACATAGCACCTTACACCAACTTAGCTGCACCAAACTGACATCTACTGCCCAGTGTGCACCGGACATGGAGTTGGAACATGGCATGTGGCCTTTCTCAGGCCAGCCATGGCTGCTGACTTCACAAAGCTCACAGCCTGGCACCAAGCCAGCTCCAGATCTGCACACTCAACGTTCTCATACACACTGGGGAGATGAGGATGGAGGAACAGCAAACCTGCAGGCCCAGGCCCACCACTGAGAATTTGTGTGCTTGTTATGGAGGCGAGGGGTACTCTGTGCTACCACTAATTTCCCAAATCTACCATCTCAGTTCCCTCCTACTGCTGTGCCCTGGGCAGCCAATCTCATGGGAGAAGTGTGTGATAGCTACTTTTCGTGGAACCATTTAAACTGTTTTAACTGACTCAAGGGCTTTTGTGTTACAGGACTTCAGAACCACCTGAGTTGTAGTCTGGTAAACTCAGGGAGACTAAGTCAGGCCTAGAATGATTGAGTTATTCAAGGAGGACCAATCTCTATCCCCACATTTTCTAGCCTGGATCAGTCTTTGACCACCAGGGGGGGCTGCCAACTCACAAGAGCCATCCAGCTTGAAGGCTGCCAAAGCCACAGGGACTGCAGCAGTGTGTCTGTCAGTGGGCATGGCGAGGAAGGCCACTGGTATCATGATCACTTCTGGCAGTGGGGGAAGTGAGTCCAATGTTTGGGATTCTCTAGAATACCTTCTCTGCAAAAGCCTTCTCTTCATCCGTAATACTGAAGCATCCACTGCCGTATTTACTGAAATCTTTCTCTATGGTCAAGTCTTGTTTTCTCTTACAGGGCCTGACACTGTGCCTGGTACATGCTGGGCCCATGGTTTTCTCCAGATGGACCTGCACATGGATGCTGTAGCCAAGAAGTGATTTCCAGCTCTGAACAGCCTCTGTCTTTATCACCATCCCCTGCTTTGGGCCTACATCTATTTAACCATTTTGTTCACTTTCATACTTAATTTCTGAAAGGGAAGACATGTCCAGAAAGGGAAGGGGCTTATAGCATTATAGCAGTCCTTTTTTTTTTTTTTAAAGATTTATTTTATTGATTATTAACAGAGACAGAGAGAAACAGAGAGAAGGGGGACGGCCCAGAGCAGTCTCCATAGTTGACATTAGTTTGCCATAGTTTCACTCCACAGGCAGGCACAGGGCTGCGCAGGGCAGGAACTGGGCCAGGAGCCTCCCACATAGGTCCCGGCAAGAACTGAACTGGGGGCACACCCCAGTTCAGCATGTGGGTCTGCATGGGCCGGGGCCAGGATTCGATCCTCAGTCCCCGGGGCTTCAAAGCGAGCGCTTAACCCGCTGAGCCATCCCAGCTTTCCCTAGCAGTCTTTCTACATGTGGTATTCTGGAATCTGGCAGCTGTGATAGCTTGTCTCCAGAGACAGTGGCCATCAATACCTTGCTTCCAAAACACACATGCCACTTCTCCCAGGAGGCACCATCACACTCCTCACGCTGGTATCTGGGTGGGCCTTAATGACTTGACTAGTGGAAGAGGGGGCATTCTGGGACTTTCAAAGCTGGGCAATAAGAAGCCTTACAGCTTCTGCCTGGGTCTCTTGGCATGTCTGCTCTGGAGAAAATGAACAGTGCTGTGAGAAGCCCAAACAACATGGAAAGGCCATATGTAGGAACTCAGGCTGAAAGCCATGTGAGTGGACCATCTTGGATGTACAGCCTAGTTGAAACCCAGGTGACAGCTGACTGCAAGCTCATGACAGATTACAGTGAGAATTTCTCAGTGAGCTCTGTTAACCCACAGAACTCAGATCGATGATAATAAATGGTTGTTTAAGCTACTAAGTTTTTGGGGGGTGGTTTATTATGCAGCAACAGATAACCAAGCCATCTGAGATAAAGAGGGATTACTTCCAAACAGGGAGAAAGTGGTTTCTCCATTCAACTCCAAGAATGCAAGAGCTATGCAGATTCTTAACTGAGCACTCACTAAAAGCTGATGAGTGAACAGATCAAAAGGACAGAGGTGGTAACAGTCAGCCTGTGAGGACTGATGGTCTGTTTTCTCCAGGGCACTGCGTACCAGGCACAGCTTAGAGGAAGTGTCCTACTAATGTCAGAGTGAAAAGGAGTTAAAATGTCCATCCTGTGTGGCCTTCTGTTTTTAGCAGTGATCATGGTCCAGAGATCTGTCTTCAGCAAGAATACCAGATAAAGGGGAAGCCAGGATGGCTCAGAGGGTTTAAGCGCTCAACTTTGCAGGTGCGGGGTCCAAGGATCAAATCCTGGCCCTGGCCCATGGGGACACATATGCTAAACAGAGGTGTGGCCCCAGTTCAGTTCTCACTAGGGTGAGCTTCCCACGTGGGAGGCCCCTAGGTTCAGCCCCCAGCTCGTCGGGGTGTGCCTCCTACGCGGGAGGCCCCCAAGCCCAGTTCCTGTCCTGTGCGGCCCCCGCCCACCTGTGTGGACTGAAGCCACATCGAAAACTGATGACGTATAATTCTGGAGACTGCTCTGGGCCCTTCCCCTTCTCTCTGCCTCTGTCAAAAACAATAAAATAAATTATTAAAAAATAAAAAAGAGAAAGAAAAAGATGGCGGCATGAGAGAACGCCGATAACTGCCTGGGAAGGGCCTTGTGAACAGAGTGGAATCCACAGGGGAAACCCTGAGAAGAAACCTCAACTAAGAGAACCACACAATGCAGAACAACACCCAAAGGTTAGAGAAAAAAGGGGAAAGCGGGAGAGGGAAGGGGAAGCAGCAGTTCGGGGACAGAGACTTGGAGAGCAGCCCGGGGCTGGCAAAAACAAAGGGGGGTTGGGGGACTACGGTCAAAGTGGAGCTGGATCGAGGGCAGGCTGGAAGCCGAGACCTAGGGAGTGTGGAATCCCCACAAGACTGTGGACAATTTAACATCCGAACTCAAGGGACAGCACACAGTGCCCTAATCAGTTCACAGAGCCTAAAGTGGAACAGGGACTGTGGAGCAGGGCGGCTGTACTTCCCAGCGGGCGGGGTGAGAGCAGGGCACCAGCCCACAACAGCTCAGCACCCCCGATTTATGGAGGAGATTGACTGTGAAGGAGCGCCTTCTGAGGACAGGGCTCTTGGAGTGAGGGCTGGGGCTTTAGTGGGCATAGCTGCATTAGATGTGCTCAGAGTGAGTCCGGCGGTCTCAACAGAGCCGGGAGCATAGAGCGGCTGCCGCCTGAGCTACAGCCTGTGCGTACAGGGCCGCTGGGGCACCACTACATGCACGCACGCGGGCTTTTGGCGCCCCGCCAACTGGGCCGCTGCGCATTGCTGCGCACGCATCTGGGCTTTTGGCGCCCCGCCCACTGGGCCGCTGCAGCACCACTGCCTGCTCGCCAGCTTGCTACTGGGCTTTTGGCGCCCTGCTCACCAGGCTGCCGCAGTGCCGCTGCCTGCGCGCAAGACCCGCTTTCGGCGCCCTGCCCACCGGGCCGCTGTGGCACTGCTGCCTGCTCGCGAGCACGCAGCTGGGCTTTTGGCGTCCCGCCCACCGGGCCTCTGGGGCGTTGCAGCCCGCGCACGCAACTGGGCTGCCGACCGGGTCGCCACGGTGTCATTGCCTGCGCGCCGGACTGACCGGAGCCTCTGCCAAGCCCCAGCCCATCCAAGTGCTGCCCTGCGGGCGTGGCTTACAGATACGATTGAAGGAGGGGCAGCCAGGGTGAAGGAGGGGCAGCCAGGCTGAAGGAGGGGCAGCCAGGCGGAGGAGAGAAAGACCAGAGCTCCTGCGCCTCGCCCGCCCGCACTGAACCACCAGCCCCCCTGCTAAAAGAGGAATTTGCTATTGTGTCTCAGGCCCGCCCTAGCTCCTACTCACATGCCCCCAACCCTGGCCACACCTTTACTACCCTGCTATCTAACAGCTAAGACAGCAACCTGAAGTGCCCCAGGACACAGAAGCTGTCTGCTTCCCCCAATCCTCTTCCAAAATCTCCTTCTCCCACAACTGAGCCCAAAAGAAAAAATAAAGAGAAGCCCATGTAATAGGCAAACCCCCAGAGGGAAAACAGACTCATGCGTAAAGCAAAAAGAACCACATCAAACACAATGCACACCTCAGAATCCAAAGCCCCTACAGAAGATCAGGGGCAGTCTTTAGTAAAGGACCTTGCACACTTGGAATCAAATCTAAGTGAAACAGAATTCAGGGCTGCATTAATCAAGACACTCAGAGAGCTCACT
>PVKE010010267.1:0-42873 GCA_004027555.1 Craseonycteris thonglongyai | reverse complement strand
AAAAAATTTAGCATGAGAGAAGCCGGGATGGCTCAGTGGGTTAAGCACTCACTTTGAAGCCCGGGGGACTGAGGATCAAAGCCCGGGGGACTGAGGATCGAATCCCAGCCCCAGCCGTGTGGACCCATATGCTGAACTGGGGAGTTCCCCCAGTTCAGTTCTCACCAGGGTGAGACCCCGGCCCAGTTCCTGCCCTGTGCAGCCCCACACCCACCTGTGGAACAAAACTATGTGGAAAAACCAATGATATGCAACTATGGAGACTGTTCTGGGCCCTCCCCCTTCTCTCTGTCTCTGTCTCTGTATATAGCTCTCTCTCTCTCTGTCAAAAACAATAAAAATAAAAAATAAATAAATAAAATAAAAAATTCAGCATGAAAGTTGTATGTAGTACCATCTGGATAAAATATAATTTCTTAATTGTTTTTGTTATACAGATAAAAACAAACAAAAGGACTGCTTGTACATATAAATGACTTTATTCATTAATCATAAAATATAACTTCAGTGAACATTAGTTACAAACACCCTAATTTTTCTATAAGGATACTCAGACTCAGAACAACAAAAACGTAATGGGATTAAGGCTCAAGACTTACATTCTTCTCTTTACTACTTGAGAGTGTTCTTTTCCCAGTTTTAAAATAGTTTAAAAATTGTAGATAACAAATTATTTTAAAATTAAAAGGCCTAAAACTAGTGAAATTTTAAATGCCAAATTTTAGCTCTTTCTTCCCTGACCCTACTTAGACAAAAATTGTTTCTATATAGTTTACACTTGTCCTATATCTTTGACTTGCATTCTTTTAAATATGCATTATCAATAGTCTTAAACCTTTGTTGTTGTTTTTTTGTATTACTCCTCATTAAAGGAAATAAAGGTTAGAATACTCTCTAGAGTGGGGAAATAGGCAAGAATTAATTACATGATTTCAAAATCAATTTTAATGAAATAGGTTTTTTCTATTAAACAAAGATTACTCAGATATTTTTGATGTCAGTCAATACTAAGACATTCAAAAAATATAAATGTAAACTTAAGTTGGGAAAAATTTAAATAATACTATACCTATTATAAACATAAATTAACCATCCCTGGCCTCCTATAATTTCAAGGGAATTTTCCTTATAATATCAGTCCTTGGAAAAAGGACTGCATGGCAAGTCACATTTAAACAGAAATCCCAGTTCTTTTAAGGAAAAAACAGAATTGAAGATGCCATACCTATGTTTACTCTAGAAAAAAATAAAAGCTGTCAGGTGAATTCTCTTTTTCCTTCATGTGCTCGTTTCCCCTTCATTTGTTCATCAAATTAAGTTGTCACTTATAAGTTAGTAAACTCTTCATGGATGGTTAGCTTCCTTGTCAAGTGTTTTCACCCATGATGACAGAAAATAATAGTAACATTTGCCTTCAACCTTTACATTGGATCAAATTCTATGTGTAATGCAAATTAACCCTCTTAGGCACTTTAGGTAGTTAGGTGTTTTGAAAATAGCACCATATATAGAAATATAATTCAGTTAGTTCAACAAATTTATTAAACGTCTACTAAATGGTAGGTACTGTGTTACATCCTGGATATACAAAGATGAATAAAACACTTTGACCCATGCATCTCACTGTGTAGTGCAGGAGCAAGAGACAGGTAAACAATGTGGTTCTTGTCTGGTTTAATTGGCTCTTTTGTAGGCTTGCCTTCCTTTGTCCATTCCTTGACTATAAACTTTCTTTGGGGTTTTTGTCTTTGATCCTTTTCACATCTTGCAAATTCATTTCAGGTAACTTCATTCATGCCAGTGGTTTCTAGTACCACCTAACAAGTGATTCCTAGATCTGTGTCATTGCCCAGGCCTTACCTCAGCTGGGCTCATACATGAAATGTATTATCAGCTGCTAATAAATTTAACATGACCAATACTAAACTTATTTTCTTTACCTCACAATACTTGTTTCTTGTGTCCTTAAATCCATCCCTGTTTTCCATTCCCAAAGCTATCATTTTTTGTTTAGGTCTTTATTGCTAACTTCCCGGATTATTGTATCAGAATATTATAAATTATTCAAGCAAGTGCCTAGATGTGCATGTATGTATAAAGTATTGGATTGTTTGTTTGTGTGTTTTGTTTGTTTGTTTGAGTCTGTTTTGGCTATAGATGAATTTATCTCTCGTCTGTCCTTTAGCATTTCTGCTATATTCAGCTCCTATCTGCAAGCACAGCCTTTAAGGAGCAAGGGCTCCACTAATTATAAATACCTTCCTTTGGTTTCTTATGAGAGGCATAACTGGCATAACAATGGGTGATCATATTTGCAAGACTACTGTTTATGATTCATTTTCTTTGCTTGTAAAATGCATGACTTGAATAAATTACAACTTCACATTTGGCACAGTACTAGCTATTGTAAGACAGATTAAAATATTCTGGTACCATTACCTATAATTCCTATTCTCTTTCAGCTAATGATGGAAAAACTATGCCCTTTCAATAGAAAGGATTCTACTTTCTTAGGAACGTTATTTTAGATTACAAGCTCTATGCTTTCTTATTTAACATTAAATGACCATAAACTTCAGCATCTCTGACCTGGATTCTCTGTTTTTCCACAAAGGACTTCAGCAGTTCTAGTCAAGGACCTTTAAGTTTTGCTATTGGAATTCAGTTTGAAGCAATGAAGTATCTCTTTTAGAATACTGACCACAGAAGTGGCATTTCTCTCTGTCTTTGACTTATAGTTAGATAACTGTCTGAAGACATGCAGTTTTCTTAAGCAGAAATTACTGTCATTAAAGAAATTCAGACGCTCCTGATTTGAAGCAGTAGGAGGTTCTCACCAAAATGCTTCACATTCACTCTAGGAATTCATTAACTCCTCTTGAGGTTTCAGGGGCTGTCAGAAAATAATGAAAAAGGAACTAAGGTATACCGGAAGGAGTTTTGCCATCAATCCCTCTACCTTGCTTTACTTTTCACTAGCTGAGAGACCTTGGGCAAGCTACATAACCTTTCTGCATCTCATTTCTCTTATACTTAGAAATAATGTCTACACAATAAGGTCATTGTGAGATACTATTAAAGGAAATAATATATGTAAATCATCTAGTTTTCACTAAACTGCCATATTTAGAATTTAGTAAATGGCTCTGTTACCAGGCTAAGAAGCCGGCTGTTTGGCACTCATAAGCCAATAATCGAGAGACAAGTTTGATGGAAAGAAAAGTGGGTTATGCCAGCATTTGGGGACAATGGCGAACTCTTGTCCAAAGGCCATCTCATGCCTCTTAGGAGGGCCAGATTTTACAGGCATATAAGAAGAGGCAGAGCCAGGAAAAAGGGCGGGGGGGGGGGGGAGGGGGCTGGTGGTCTTGACTCCAGTGAAGAAGTTTGAAGAGAGAAATCTCTGGTTGTTGATGAAACAGGTGTCTGGAGGTCTGGAGGCAGTAACTTCAAATTGATGTAAACTGCAGTCTTAGGAAACAAATTTAAGACTAGTTGTCCTGTAAATTAGTGAGGCAGGCATTCAGTCTTGAAGAAAATAGTCATTGAAACTAGAATGTATAGGCTCTTGAAGTAAATAGACTTTGAAACTTGTGTGGTTAAAACGGACAGGAGCAGATAGAAGCAAAGCCAAGGGGGAAAAAAGCTTTAAATGGATTTAAGCTAAATTATTGTGTCACAAGCACACAAGCACTTCCCAATTATGTGAGCATGTATGCTACAAGTTATAGTCTTTCCTGTAAGCCAGGCCAACTCATCAAAGGCGAGTGAATGACCATGAAAGCCACTAACAGCTTGTGCCAGAGGGCAGCCTGTACTAGGGCGTCCAAATAGCTATGACACCAAGGAAGGACATGCAGAGACAATATGAAATGAACACTCTTTACTCAGTATTCATTGCTCACACTTATCACACATTAATAAGCATCACACAAAATAATAGATGTGGAATAAAGTGGAGTGAAAAATAGAATAGGATAAAGTCACGCATGGATGAAATAGAGTCACGAACCTGAGAGTCCCAAGTTTTATTAAGGTGACCAGATTTTAACATTGGTAAAGCAGGACACCATTGACAAGGGGGGGGGGGTTCTCGATTAAAACTTTGGTCCATCTCCCGCCGTTCCCTAGCTTGTCGTGCATTCTTTCCAAAAATCGGGACTTTTTTTAAATGCCGCGGGACAAATTGTTAAAAATCGGTACTGTCCCGTCAAAAGCGGGACATCTGGTCACCTTATTTTAGGTGTTTCCGCAATACTTCCAGGTTGGGGAAGGCAGCTTTACAGCCACTTGCAAGATGCAGTGGCCAGTCACAAGGTGCTTGTAAAGGGACTTAGTCTGTTATCACTGCGTCAGAATACCGGAGTATTACTAGGCTTTTATAGTTTGCAGAGGCCCTGGTGGTCTCATCTGGTTGCTTTTTTGCGCATGTGCCAATTCCATTTACAATGTCCATTGCGCATACTCGAGTTTATCAGTCTTGTTCAAGTTACTTTAATATTCTTTTGCACATGTGCTCTAGTTTACATTGCTTTACTGTGCATGTGCTAGCTAGAGTTGTTTACATTTGGCGGCAGTCAATCTCTGTACATTGTCAAACCAAACTAAAGAGTGTTAAATCCTGAAAATAGACAATACAGTGTCACCCCTTACAGTTCTCTTCCCTTTTCCACATGGGGATTGTGAGCTCGTAGCCCTAAGATAAGCACTTGACTTTGACTTTAGAGTCAAAGCTAGAATTCCTGAGCTCACCTCTATTTCTTGATACACAGAAAAACCTCTGGATCCCTGTGCATTTTGTTGCTATCAAATTTACATTTCACCCACCCAGTTCATTCAGGCATGTGCTCCTTAACTCATTAGAAAATTTAACTAAACAGCAGTTTTTACTGTTTTTCAGCTTGTCTCTGTTTGAGCTTAACAAAACTGAAACAGAATTGAGGTACTTATTCAGATATTTCAGGTGAAAGCATATCTTCTTATCCAAATTACGGTACTGCCTCCAGTTTCTACCTCCTGTCTAGTAAGGTCTTCACCTAGGATGATCCCATTTATTTGTAAATATCTCCTGGAATATTGGTCTGTGCTGGCATTTGCTATAGATTTTTCCAAGAATGTGACTGCTTGAACTCCTAATTCTCTTCAGGTAGTCTCATCTCTTTATACTCTTTAGTCCATAAACTTCATTACACCTCTAAAATATGCACATTTCATTATATCCTAGTTATGCTTATTACATCACTCTCCCTGAATTCCTCAAATATAAACATTTCATTACATCTCTCTATATACTACTTCATGTGTGTGTGCATATAATCGCAACCTCTAGGTAAATGTGCTGGTCTTAATATCCAAAGATTGTGATTACATTATCAATCTGCTCTCTGTATATGTGCTTTTGGATGCTTCTTTTCCCCCAATATTGTGGGTACCACATGTGTGCTGTTATCACAGTACTTACAAAGCCCCTGCCAATGTAAGAAGCATCCAAACCTGTAGAGAATTTTAATAAGTTTATTTGAGCCAAACTGATGACAATTGTTTGGAAGCAAAATCTCAACAGATTTTTTTTAAATGCTCCAGAGAATGGCAGTCTTGTACCTGATTTTATACATTAGAATCAAAGAAGGAGACATAAGGAGAGTTACATGAACTCTGTTGGTGGTAAATTAAGGAGGTGGGAGAAAGCAACACAGGGAAATATCTGGAATTGAATAAAAAGTAAATTGGAAAGTTACTTTTTTTACATTGGTGGGCACAGGATAGTTAATACTTAACATTTACAGCACATAAAGATGGTATTTGGGAAACAAGATAACAAGGAGGGGTTCTGTGGTCCCCTGCTCTGGTATAGTGGATTGTGTCCTGAGGGGGTCTAGAAAAGAGATTACTCTGACGTTCCAAGGGTTATTATCTTAGATGCAAAAATTCAATGCACAGGCTCACTAAAGGTAAAAATTGCCCTTTGTCCCAATGCCAGGATGGCTCAGCAGACTGAGCACTTCTTTTGCAGCCCTGGTGTCCTAGGATCAAATCCCAGCCTATGTGGACCCATATGCTGAACTGGGGTGTACCTTCAGTTTGGTTCTCACCAGGGCAAATCTCCTGTGTGGGAGCCCCACCCCCCACCCCTGTTCCTACCCTGTGCAGCTCTGCACCCACCTGTGGAATGAAAACTATGTAGGGGGAAAAAAAATAACACTAATGACCTGCAAATGTGGAGACTGCTCTGGGCCTGGGCCCTTCTCTCTCTTTCTCTCTCTCTCTCTCTCTCTCTCTCTCTCTCTCTTTAGTCAAAAACAATTTTTAAAAAAGAAGAAGAAGATTGCCTTTGTCAAGGAAGCTACAGACCAAGCATATGACTACCCACCGTGACCCTCTTTTAGTTAGTAATTTTTATGTTCAGACCATCTTTTGTGGTTAATTGTTGTCTCTAAATTTGTAGGGTCTGCGATGTTGGCCTCCCTTGAGCTTGTCAGGTTTAGTCAGTGGCCCCCTTTTTATCCACACCCATTGTGTGGGGTATTTATTTTTATAGTTAGATAATTGGGTAAAATTAACTCATTTACATAGGAATCAGAGTCAGCCTTTGGAGCCACCTTTTCTTGCTCAAGGCCCGCTTTCATCTCTTGGAAGTGTACTTCCTCTACTTTTCCTTTCAATAAACTTTTCTTTCACCCCTGTAAAAAAAAATAAAAAGGAATCAGAGTCTACAATTGTTCCTATGTCACAACCAGGTAGACTAATCTTCCTACTTCATACTTCCTTCTATGCATACCATTATATATTTTCATTTATGAATTCTCTCTCTTTAAAAATAAAGCATATTATAAATGTATTCAATTTAAGTAATTTTAATAGAAAATAATCTATATTTTAATCAAAAAAGTAAGGAGGAGGTACTTTTTCAATGTAATGTCTTTAAGTTGGCTTGCACAGGTATTATTGACTATATCTGAGGTTAAAACAATATACTGTCTTTAAATATGATTCTTTTCCATTCTTTTGGAACACCTAATTATATTTTCACACTTTAAATATACGTGTCTTATTTAGTACAGTTCATTTAGCAATCTTTTTATTCAGTATCCATTTTGAAGTACCATATTCTATAGTAATAGTATTAGGTTAGGATTCTGAATATTAGCAATAGAAAGAAAAAATGTTTCAGTTAAAATAGAAAATTTCTACAAGGGAATAGCACCTTATTCAAAACTTCAAAGAAGGATCTCAGATTTTTAGAAAATCTTGTCAGTTCTAATATTAGTAGAATTATGAAAGTTTATTTAAATACACAAGATTTTTCACACTTATAGGGAAGAAAATTAGTATAAATGAAAAGAGACAAATTTAAGTGGAAATAAAGGATTTGCCAGTACCATCGAGAGAATTACCAGGAATGAAAACTTGACAATAACCTTTTTTTTAAAGTTTGAATTGATTAACTTCCCCATTATAGCATCCCGTGCTATGTTAGTTACCATTTTAACTATTTTCTTAAATAAAGACTTTGCAATTCCTGGCAGGCTATTAGCTCACCCCAAACAGCATGGGCTATATGCCAGGAAAACCCAGATCTTCCTTTCATTTAATTGTGAGTCAAAAGCATAGTAAGAAAATCAGAAACACGGAGATTTATTGTAATCAATAACCCTTCTTGGTAATGTGTCTGAATGTGTATAAAAATTGAATAGATTTGTGATCATTTTTAAAAGTTAACTCAATTTTTCAAACACAAAATTTATTTAAATGCTTAAACATTTTATTTTCTGTTTCTACAAACTCCTTCTGCAGAATCCCAATGCCCTTGATTAGTTAGCTAAAAAAAAAATTATTTTGTCTTATCACATAGAAAGTGATAGTAACACTGAATGATTCAGTGATACTATTGTAACCTTGAGACTAAAGTTTCTTACTTTCATTTTAGCAACATGAAAATAAGCCAACAGTATTACTTCAAAGTCAGTATTATGGTTGGTATGTTTGATATTTATTTCTTCTTGCATCTTATCTGGGAGTTTTATTTCATTGTGTATCTTTTCTTTCGTTTTATAAAATACTTGTTACATATTACCTTTTCCTTTCTTTAATAGCCATAGTAATATCCTAAGGCAGCACTAATCAATGTTGAAAAAGTTAGGAATTATATTTAGGATACTGCGATGTGTGGTTCAAAATTATGGAAATTAGAGTAAGAAAATATTTTTTTCCTATGGAACATATTATAATTTATAGGACAGTCATTGAGAAACTACCAGTAGAGTTTCCATTGTTCAAACTATAGAAAGAGTATTTTGTTCATTTATTTGTACCAAATCCTAACCAACACATTCACCCCTTTAGACCTCAGTCCTACCCATTTATCAGTGACATCCTATTTATTTGACCTGGGTGTGGCAAGGTTTCCATAACTGAATACCAAAAGGAGTGAACACTTACTCTCAACTGAAATATTTTCTGTGATCTTGAGAACATTTTAGGTATTTTTGAAACTAATATTTCCCTGGAAAAAAAAAATGTCTTTTAATTAAGTTAAATGTTTTTTGCAATTACACAGTCACTTTAAAGCTTAATATTTTATATATATAAATGAATATATAACACAGATGTAAGCTATAGTACTCAAGAATACAATTTATGTCATGAAACCACAACATAACTTAAGAACTAATTCATCACCAATTCTATTGCATCTTTTTGTATTGCTAAATCATGACTTACTCATTTCTGATAATCATAACATTTGTATTTCCCAATTTTATAACCTTGCACAAAGCTTATTTTTATTTTATGACATAATAACTGTATTGCTTGCCCTTACTCATTGTGGCAGGTAATGAGCATCACTTCAGACAACCTCAGCTTATCTCTTGTAGATCTTTATAAAATTGAAGCAGAGAATTGAGGTAGTTATTCAAATATTTCAAGTGAAATCATATATTCTTATCCAAATTACTGCCTCCAAATAGAAAAATACAGATGCACAATGCAATACCACTTTGAACTTCTACACGTTTTAAAAGTATAGGTATTTATTGCACTATTCCATAAACATGACTTCAGGAATAACTAGAGATTAATTAATATACTTGTTTTCACCAAAGGGATGTTCACCCCTAAATTATTTGGTCTTTCTCAGTTTACACATATGTAAAATCTGTAATATACAAGTGTGACCCATAATATACAAGTGTGATCCATAATGTAACAAATGTTGTCTAGTAACTCTTTCTAATTCACAGTGAAGATGTGGGGAATAAATTAGATTGGGATAGGATTGAGGTCATTCATCATACTAAATGTTTAGTGTCTGTTAAATAACCATGAAGCTTTCTACAAGTGTGTTGTACTTCATTTAAAACTTAGTGCTGTAATGACTCAGATCTGCACATCCTTCACCTTCCTCTTAATCCATCGACTTAGCTAATATTCCTACCAGTGGTCGTTTGGCAGATAAACCTCTTTATCTGTATTGGTATATGTATTCTTTTCAGCTGTTTTGGTAAGCACAATGGATCGCTGTTAGGTCAAAGAGATCTTTCAGCAGCCTCTCACATAGATTGGATGTGATCGTGGTTTTGAAATGTTATAAAGTGACCTAAGTCAACTTTTGAAGGATTTATAATCAATAGACTTGTATCCATGTTATATATTAGGAGGTCTTGGATAATATCTTTTCAAACTTCTATTATATACCACGTTCTTCTCACACTCTTGAAATATATAACTGATAGTATCTTGGTTAGCAAAAGTGAGGACAAGGACTCAAAACACTGAGCTCACAGTTTTCCCTTGACTTCCTCCAGTCATCAGAACTAACTACGTGAGGAACTTTTCAATGAGTGGCTTTGAGAAATTAACATGCTTTTTCCTCTTACATCCAAAAGTCACTCAGTCCTCCTAACATCTTAATTTAGACAGACAGCAAGAAGAGAGTATTATTAGGGCCAGATTAAATGCCCAAGCAAATAAATTAAATATTTACTTTTACCAAACAAATGTTTACTTTTACATTTGTGTTTAATGCTCACAAATCATACTCAACTTTATAAATATCTCTGTTTTTATTTCCCTTCTATGTATGTCCATTGCCAGCCATTTGAATTTGTAAAGATCTTCTGAAGATATTTTTTTAGACCAGTCATCCAGTGTAAAAAAGCTAGCACTCCAGAGAGTAGGGAATTCACTGACTATATTATCTGTGGGAAGTTGAGTTTTATATGAGTTTCCTGTTGACAACATAAAAAAGCTACCGCCTTTTGACCAAGCACTCTGCCACTGCCTTCTTGCAGCACAAATAAGCATAACATACAAAACAGTGTAAATCATCAGCCAGTCTTTTCCACTCCTTCCTTTTTATCAACCTCTTCAGAGCACTTAATTGTACATGTGGCCCAGGGTCCCCAGTGATACATACCGTAGCTCTGCCTTTAGGATTTCTTACCTCCGCAGAATCTAGAAATATGCATATTTGTTATCATCTTCATCAGATTGAAGACATTTTTTATTATACAGAATTTAGAGAATACAGTATGAGGAGAAAAGTAGAACAGAATAGATATGTTCTCAGACTTTAGAAGTGGAACCATAGCTTCTTGGCACATAGCCTAACTTTCTACAACTGAAAGACTCACTTCTAACTGAAGAGCTGTAAACTTCTACCACCAAATATTTTTAAGGAAGCATATTATATTAATTACATATTGGGGAAACCATCTTTTGCTTATTATAAGTACAGCTCTCATTGGAGTGGAGCAACTGAGAAAAAAAGGAATTTGGCTCATGTTTTCCTGAAATTATATCTTTTAATAAAACCTTTAGGGGAAGCCAGGATGGCTCAGTGGGTTGAGTGCTCATTTGCAACCCCAGGGTCCGAGGATCATGTCCTGGCCCTGGCCCTGGCCCTGGCCCATGCAGACTCATATGCTGAACTGGGGTGTGGCCCCAGCTTGGTTTTTGCCGGGGCGTGCTTCCCACGTAGGAGGCCCCCAACCTAGTTCCTGCCCTGCACAGCCCCGTGCCCACCTGTGGAGAGAAACTATACTGAAAACTGACAATGTACAACTATGAAGACTGCTCCGGGCCCTCTGTGTGTGTGTGTGTCTCTCTCTCTCTCTTTCTCTCTTTCTTTCTCTGTCAAAAACAACAAAAATAAATCTTTAAATAAAACCTTTGGCTCCCACAGCTTCAGCTGCTCACTGTCATTTCTCTACTAAATGCTAAATCTAAAACAGTCATAATATCTAGTTGACAAGTTACAGCTGCTTGGTTCCCATTCAGGCTTGAAGGCTGAGGCTCCTTGTTTCAAAGCACATGCCCAAAGTTTATTCAACACTAATACTTGGGCTCCACCTATGGGCAAAGGAAAGGGAGTGCTTAAACATCTGTGGAAGTACAGGGTATCTATATGTATGCGAGGGAGACTGTCCCATATAATGAAGTAATTTGCAGCCCTACTGCATACTCTTTGAGTTCCCAAATAGATTATCTAGTCAGATATTACATGAATTCTAATAAGTGACTGCTCAGAAGAGTGATCTGTTCTTTGGTCCTGAACCCTACTGAGAAGTATGGATATAAGTAGGTGATTGTGTAGCAGAGAAGTGTATCTGGCATTTATTCTTTCAGTACTCTTATTTACTACCAACTGGAATATTTTACCATTTTTCAATCAATTGCATATTTCTTTAAAAATTCTGTCCCTTGCTTTAGGCTTGTAGAACGAAACTTGAGGTAATGCATGATTTTCTCTGCTGGGAAGTTAACTTGATACCAACTCCAAACGCAGAACTAATCCAGTAGTACTCTAATTTACCTTGAAGACAGCAACCCTACATTTAGTATAAGTCCAAAATAAAAATCTAGCCATATATGTGTGTGTGTATACACATAAATTTACATACATATACATATATACACACATATATACATACATATATTGAAAGAAATATTCTTTAAAAAACACTCTTACCTTGCTGTTTAAAAAAATATAACAGCTTTATTAAGACACAATTCATATACCATATTAATTCACGCACTTAAAGTATACAATTCCATGTTTTAAGTATATTCACAGATATGTACAACGATCACCATAGTCAATTTTACAACATTTTTCATCAAGTCAAAAAGAATCTCTGTTCCCTCTAGCTATCATCCACCTCCAATCCCTTCATTGCCCCATCCAGCCCTAAGCAACCAATAGACTACTTTCTATCTCTAGAGATTTACTTATTCAGGACATTTCATATAACGAGATCATATGTGATCTTTTGTGGCTGACTTCTTATACCTAGCATAATATTTTCAAGGTGCATTCATGTTGTAGCTTGTATTAGTACCTCACTGCTTTCTTTATTGAAAAAACACATAACAAAATTTATCATCTTAACCACTATTAATTGAACTGTTCAGTGGCATTAAGTACATTCACATTGTTCTGCAACTATCAGCACCATCCATCTCCAAAACTTTTTCATCTCCCAAAACTGAAACTCTGCACTTATTAAATAACTTTCTATTCTCCCTTCTCCCAAGCCCCTGGCAATCACCATGATTTACTGTATGATTTTGAATATTCTAATTGCCTCATGTAAGTGGAATCATATAGTATTTGTCCTTTTGTAACTAGCTTATTTCACTTAACATTATGTCTTCAACTTTCACTCATGTTGTAGCATGTTAGAATTTCCTTCCTTTTTAAGACTGATTAATATTCCTATATTTATATACCACATTTTGTTTATCCATTATTCATCACTGGGACCTTGAGTTGCTTTTACCTTTTGACTATTGTGAAAAGCAGTATTCACTGCTGCTATAAACATGGGTGCACAAATATCCAAATATCTGCTCAAGTCTTTGCTATCAATTCTTTTCGATATATATCTAGATGTGGACTTGCTGGATCATATGATAATTCTATACTTAATTTTTTTTTATTGTTAAATTTATTGGGGTGACATTGATTGGTAACAATTATAGTTTCCAGATGTACAAGTTCACATCACATCACCCATGCATCGCATTATGTGCTCACCACCCAGAATCAGCTCCCCTTCCATCACCATATATCCAGTGTCCACTCCCACCTCCCCCCACAATTCTCCCTCCCCCCTCCTTCCCCCTCTCCAGGTAACCACCAAACTATTGAGGGTGTCCATAATGCTGGTGTCCTCTCCCGCCTTATACTTAATTTTTGAGGAATCACCTTGTAGCTTTTTCTTATGTCAGGGAAATAGAGGAAGAGCATCTGGTAGAGGGAACATGAATAGTAACTATTGCCACTGTGGTAAGAATTGAGGTTCTAAGATCTAAATTTCAATTCTATCTTAGCCGCCTGTGAAATATATGACCTTGGGTAAGTGACTTACCTGACTTAAACTTCTCTTTTATTTATCTTTAAAATGAAAATAGTAATGCTTTACTATTTTTGTGAGGATTACATGAGATTACATGTGATACTTAGTAATACTTAGTAATTTATAAAATGCTGTATAAACATTTACTAGATTAACTGTACCTGGTTCCAGAAAAACTCTGCCCTTGTGCTATCTTTCATAATTAACAACATCACTAAACTGTTCAAATTCCCAGCAAAGTTATTCCCTTAGGATTTGAGCTGGTGTGGAGCTCCTGTTTTTATTTGCTTCCTCAGGCTATCTAAATAACGAACCACCCTGGAGGTTTACTGTGATCCTGGGCAAATGGCATGGGGCTCACAACCAGGGACTACCTTGTAGCTTCAGGCTCATTTGCAGGTTAATGTTGTATATGTAAAAGCAAACCAGACCTTCTTCCCATCACTTCTGTGATCTTACAGAGTATAGTCCATAATCCGGAAGGCTCCAGAATAGCTTCAATGCCCAAGGAATGTATGAAGCCAGAATCTGCTCGAATTCAGGTGTCACTTCCCTAAAAGGAAAGAGTCAATATCACTATCACTATGGATTAGAGTAGAAAATTTTAAATCTCTTTGTACTGAATTCTTGGCCCTGAGAGCTGGAAACCAGAGGCCCTAAGAGGCCCTAAGTGCCCTAAGAAGGACAAAACCAAAAAGAAACAAAATAAAACTCTTCCATCCAACTATGGAAACAATGGAGTTTCCTAAATTAAACAAATATCTCATGTAAATTATGTCCTTTATTACTTATAGTCTATGGAGAGAAGCTTCATTTTTTTATTCCCTCCTCTTCTTCCTTCTCCACCTCATATTTACTATTCTTTTACTTCTTTACAATAATAATAATAACAAAGATCTAGACTAGAGGATATAAGGAAACTTTTATTCTTGTTGGCACTAGTTCAAATTCCTGAGGTCTACCCAAAAATAATTGTTATTAATAGTGGTTTGAATAGTCACTTCACACAGTAGGTTACTGGCCCTCTTCTTATAATCAATGATTTTTTTTTTTTAGGTTAGCAAAGCCAAAATCAAGGCTAAATTTTAAATGGAATGATAAGGAAGCTCCTTCCTTTCCTTTTATCTTTATAAGGAAAAAAAACTTATAAAAAATGGTGGGTGATCATTGTAGAAAACCTGGAAATTTTCACAAAAGTGTAGCAAAGAGAACAAAGTTTTACATAATTCTAATATATAGAAATAACAAATGCTTTATATTTTCCGGTATGCCCCTACCATCTTTTTCTATTGATATATACACATCTATCCTAACATAGTTAAGAATATATACTACCAGTGCAATTCTGCCTGTTTTTAAATATAAGAATTTTTCTATGTCAATGAATATTCTTTATTAATATTACTTAAACCTGTGTAATATTAATATTTTACTATAAGGATAGATCATTGTCTACTTAAATCTATTATTGGTCTTTTGATGTTTTTCCTTTTCTCACTACTGTAAGCAACTCTAACATAAACATGTGCATAGATAGAGTTTTAAGATAGCTTTCTAGAAGTCAAATCAGTGGGTGAGTCAGATTTCTGAATATGAAAATGTTTAAAAATTGGCTTTTTAAAGAAAGTCATCTTTGGGTTGTTAAAGGTTTAATGACACATCAACTTGAAAGCATCTTTGATTACTTTGTAGCTACTCATAGTCAAATAATCTCTGCAAGCATTACTATTAATTAACTGAATCTAATCTTTCATTTCAGACACTAGGACGCTTTTCTTCCTTCTGTCTCCTATTCTGTGGGTTAGAAATCAGGAGGTCTTACTGAGCTCATATACAAACCTAGTCAGACAAGTAAACATGCTCATCTTTTTTATGACTGCCTATTTTTAACCTATTCCTCTCAACAACCATATTTTGCTTCTTTTCTCTTTTTCAGATGGAATGGGTCGAGTCCTTGCTCAAGATGTATATGCAAAAGATAACCTACCCCCCTTCCCTGCATCAGTAAAAGATGGCTATGCTGTTCGAGGTAAATATTTTGGTTTTCTTGAGTCTCATCATAGCTCATAGTATATTTTTTCCCCCAGATTTTTGGCTCAGCCCAGGCAGCCAGCTACTGCTATATCTGTTTTTCCCTTGGTTGTCAAAATAAATTCATTCACAGATAACAGTATTAGTCTGCACCTTTTCACCTTCTGGTACAATCTTTATTAAAACTTTTCGGTGTAAGTATTATAGTTACTTGAAAATTCTTATTTACAAATATATATATTAAACTGTACTATAATTTATTCTTGTACCCTCTGCACATACCGGATAGCAGACAGTCTTGATCTGGAAGTTTTCCACTTATTTTCTAGTTGAAACATCTATATGGTACAAGAAAGAAGAACAGATTCCCAATACAGGGATAAAATGGCTGGTCTTTTCTCCTGCTTTAAACTCAAACATCAATAAAGGCTTCTTTAAAAGCAAGCATGAGAGAAACCTCTAATTCTCTGGAAGATGTCGTATTTCAAAGCTGGGATGCCCCAGATGGTACCAGCATCTCACACCTTGGGAGTTGCGTGAGATTGCATAAAGCAGGCTTGTCCAACTTGTGGCCTGTGAGTCACATGTAGCACAGGACGCCTTTGAATGTGGCCTAACACAAATTTGTAAACTTCCTTAAAATGTTATGAGATTTTTTTGTGACTTTTTTTTAGTTCATCAGCTATTTTATGTATGGTCCAGACAATTCTTCTTCCAGTGTGGTACAGGGAAGCCAAAAGGTTGGACAGCCCTGCCAGAAAGCTTAAGAGCAAATACAAAATACTTTGCATGCCTAAAGTCCAATCTAAGTACCCAAAATAAAAATGCAACTGGCTTGCTTAGAAACTATTATTGGCTATTAACTCAAGGCTGATGTTATTGAAGAAATATCTCAAAACATTTCCCAGTTCATCAGAGCTGTTAAAAAGTCAATTCCTAATGGTCATTTATGGAATCTCTTACTTGGTTTTTTGTCTTTTTCTTTTTTTTCTGTCTATTAAAATAATTTCTATTTTTTTTAATTAAATACATTCATTAATCTCGTCCATATTTCATCACCATCTTATAGCAGTATCCTTTTGTGTTGGAGGCAGTATAGTAAATGGTTAAGGGTATGGGCTTTGAGCAAAGTAAGAGTGACCTGGGTTCTAGAACCAGTTCCATCGATGTACCAGTAAGCATATCACATAAACTTCTTGAGTTTCAGTTTCTCATCTGTAGAACAGTGATAATTAGAATAGTGCTTAACCCAACAGGTTGTTGTGAGGATTACATGAGACTGTAGAAAGCCTTAGTGAAGTACCCGGCACCAAAAACAAAAAAGCACTCAATAATTGTTTTTCTTTAATGTTTAATAACAGCAACTATTATTATCACTACTATTATTATAAAACACATTTACTTTCAGAAAAAGGGATAACATCTCATGTAAATAAAATGGCAGGGAGATTAATTCCTACTAGTGTATGCTTTCTCAGGAACACTATATTAGATGCACTTCATCCAAAATATGTCTGAAAATATAAATAACAAATTTCCAGTGGCTATTGCTTTTGTTTGTTTGTTTGTTTTGTTTAGTGTTTAATTTATTTCTTCTCCAATATCTATTATAAAAGAGCTGTCCAGAAGTATTCAGCCATGTAACTGTTCTCATATTGACAATGCTGGATTTTTCCAGAGAGCCTTCATATAATGCCTACTGTCCAGAAAGAAAATTATTTTAACCTTATTTTAGTCTCACTGACTCTTCCTGTTTCTTACTCCCAATCTAAAATGTAAATTCTGTTTGGAACCTATAATTGGTAGCTATAGGATTACTATAAAATCACCAAGTCTTATTTCCAAAACAGAACAAACAACTACTGCAAATAAAATACCAAAGGGACAAGAAAGTCTATTTTTCACATTCCATGTAATACAAAATAAAAGAAAATGAAAAAATAAATTATTTGAGGCAGAATTATTCTCAAACAAAATGTTGTTTTGTGATTTTTGCATGAGGCAGCAATAGCTCAATAAAAAGAAACTATTGCTCTTAGCTTTTCTAGTTGCCAAAAAGAATGATTAGCCCCCATGAGTCATTAAAGAGCCTTTCTGCTACTGTAGAATCCATCAAAAAAATTATATGTAAAATTGCCATTCAGTATCTTATTTATTCTTTTGTTTTGAAGTGGTGGTTTTCTAGTTATTTCACACCATAAAAAAACATCTATAAAAACACCTCACAGGATAAAAGTTTCAACAGATTATGTACCACACAGCTGATTCACATATTTCTTTTCTGTGAAGTATTTATAGTTCTCTAATATATGCAACATATAACAGAGATATAACACATAACAGAAAACCATTGTGCATTGTGGATATGGTTAAATCTCGAATTGGGAATGGTTGGTGTGTCTATGTATTAATATAACTATACATATAGAACTATATTTTAGATATATAATATTATACACACACATATATCAGCATCATAATTAAAGCAGCAAAAGTCATGAGTGAACAAAAAGTCATGGTCTTAGTCATCTCTGTGTTATAATACCACCATCAGTCAGTGTTTTGGTAAACTGACTGTTGTGGCTCTCTAGCACTCTACACCATGTACTTTCTTCTCTTCACCCCTGTCTTCTTTTACTGCCACTCCTTTCTCCCCACTCCCTTTATTCTCCCTTTTTTTCTTCTCCACCTTCACCTTAGGCCTTCCAGTAAAAACCAGTGGCACCTGTGAGCATTGCTAGCTAGCCCTCTAGGTGTAAAGAGATTTCTAAGTTGCTCTGGATCACTAAGCATTAGCCAATATCCTTCAGAAATATGTGGCATAAAACTCCAAACCAGTTGGAGGATCACTTCCTTCAAGGTATGTGGGTTGAAAAATCAAGACACTGAAAAATTACTAAGGAAACAAGAAACAGGAACAGCTTTTTAAAAAAGAATAATAGAGTGTAAAGAAGGCAAGAATCAGTAATGATTTAGATAATAGGAAGAGCTGTAACCTAATAAATCTAAAAGTGCATTTAGGAGGAAGTGAATTTGAAATAGAAAATGAAGCCATATTACCAATTATAATCAATACAATATGTTTATTTTTCATATTTTTGAAGTTATTTCTTCACACTAGCTTGTTTTAAGATCATTTAGAAAAAGGAAAAATTAACAAGCCAGTAATTGTTTGTTTTTTTTATTAAAGATTTTTTTTTTTATTGTTTTTTGACAGAGAGAGAAAGACAGACAGAGACAGAGAGAAGGGGGAGGACCCAGAGCAGTCTCCATAGTTGACAACATTAGTTTTCCATATAGTTTCACTCCACAGGTGGGAGCGGGGCTGCACAGGGCAGGAACTGGGCCGGGGGCCTCCTGCATAGGCCCCGGCAAGAACTGAACTGAGGGCACACCCCAGTTCAGCGTATGGGTCCGCCTGGGCCAGGGCTGGGACTCGATCCTTGGGCTCCAGAGCTGCAAAGCGAGGGCTTAACCTGCTGAGCCATCCCAGCCTCCCCAATTATTTTGAGAACCACATGCAGCAAATAATTTGGGGAGGATATAATAAGAGAAAAACTTGCTATTTGAGTAAATTTTAAAGTTACTTCTTTTTTACTTTCTGAGTGAAATACATGCTTACCGAAATACAGAAAGCCAAAAGAGAACATTTAAAAATTACCCATTAAATCACTTTGTTGTACTTCCTTCCAGTAAGTTAAACTGCATGCTAAAATTCAGTATAACCTTTCTGATTTTAGAGTTTTCAGTCTTTCATAAAAGTCATGTAGGGTTTATGTTTTGTCCATTCAAAATGTCTTTGGCCACAGCTGGTTCTCCAACTCATTTGACAGCCTACTGCCTTCCACTATATGATACTTTGAATGAAAAAGAGAACGTTATCATGTGGGAGTATTACTCATGTGAGCAGAGAGATAATTTTGAATAATTCATTTTTATTAATATTATATTTAAGGAAATAATCTTTTTTTCTAATACTAACAATAAATGGGTATTTTTGTCCTCAAGAGGATGGTAAAAGATATAAAATATCTTTTCACTCCTCTGTCCTGCTCATTGCTCTCCTCTTTCCTTAAGAAAAGGCAGCAAATTTAAAGTTCCAAACGACTCAGAAGCATTTTTTTCTCCATCTGTTGAGACCTTTCTTTCAGGCATATCCTCTGTTGGTCAAGTAAATTTTTCTTAAAATGCTCCAAAAAAAATAAATCCAAACAACTCACCTGACTTCATCCCTCAGTACAGTTGCTTCAAGTCCCTTGCCAGCATCCCCAGTCTTCCCGTAATCTTAATTTTAGCGTACACAGAGATACTGTTACCCTGTTTTCTATTATTTCAGTCTAGTTTGGTTCCATTATCAAAGTACACAAATTCTTAATCCCTCTACCTTTTTCCTCTGTTGAAAATATTTCCTAGGATCTGTGAAAGTTTTGCTATCTCTATAGCCTCACTCTTTTCAGCCCTAACCTGGAAATGATTAAGACTCTTTATTATTGAAAATAAATGAATGTCTATAAAGTATTTTAAGAGGCTCAACGAGAGCTTACATATGGTGGGAAAATGAAAATGAGGAATAATTCTATGGGAAATGGCTTGGGGAAGATCATTTTCTATCCTCATACATTGCCACAATGAATAGTTCGCTCGTGGTATCAATTTTGCATCAAATGATATAATCAGAAATATTTAAATAGATAAACAAGACTAAAAGTGTTTCCTGAACATTAACAAAAGGGTGGACAGGGGAGCCACTTCAGCGTCTAGCATTAAGCATTGTAAATTACTTTTATAATGCATTTGTTGTTTTGATTTGGTTTATGTTGCTTTTATTACTTCCATGTAATTGAATTCTACAATTACAAAACAGAAAAGAAAGCTTATTAACAGAAATGTCACAATTACGGGGGAAAAAGATTCTTAGCTTTTACATAAATCCTTGGAATCCGTCCACCTTTTCTAAGGGCATACTGTGGTTTTACTTAGTTTCTTGTGAGCTTTAGGTTCACATGCCACCTCTTCTTCACCAGCCCCTTCCCACCCAAGTTTATATAATTCATCTTGAAAATGGCAACTTTTGTTTTACCTGTCTCCATAATCAATGTTTAAAATATCAGCCAATTAGAACTATCTTTATTTTTCTGTCTTTATAAGAAATGGTGAACCTTGGTGTTAATGTAAAATAAGGACTTCTGTTGTTGTTCACTAATTTTTTATTTCTTAAGTTTTCTCTTAGTCTGAATTTGTCTATATTCAGTTCAATATTATGGGACTCTGTTCCTCAAAAAGTGTAGCCCATGAACCAGCAGTATCAATCAGCATCAGATTGTTAAAAATGTCAAGCCTCTGGCCCCATCCCAGGCCCACTGAATCTGAATCAGTATTTTAACAAGATTGCCTGGTGATTTGTATGCACATTAAGGGTTGAGAAGCACTCTTATAAGAGAAAAATTTTTTTTTAATGATTCCTCTCTTGCTTCCAGGAGACTTCTATAATGTTGTTTGACTGACCCTTTCTTAGCCAGCAATATAGAAGCATGTTTCCAGGGGCAAAGTAGAGAATATAGTTTAGGTGAGCACATATTCTCTCCCCAGTCAGTGCACCTTCTCTAATAGCAAATGAGTTTTCTGCTTGGAATAACTTAAGGGCTCTTTCAGATGTTGGCCTCCATGACACTCTATATCAGACTTTCCCCAGATGATCTCCAGTCATTCATTATTCAGAGACATTTATTTAGAGCATGTGTGCGGAACACTGACATAAGCATTTTGAGTGTATATGCCTTTGCATGTGTGGGGAATAGGAGACAGAAGGAAGACTGAAGAGTGGAGGGTTTCAAAAAAATAAAGGAAGTGATTCCTACATCTATGGAGCTCATAATCTAGCTGAAGAGAGAAAATATACACATTTGTGAAATTATTTAAGAAAATGTGGGGAAGCCGGGATGGCTCAGTGGGTTAAGTGTTCACTTTGAAGCCCCGGGGACAGAGGATCGAATCCCGGCCCCGGCCCGTGTGGACCCATATGCTGAACTGGGGAGTGCCCCCAGTACAGTTCTTACCGGGGTGAAGACCCCAGCCCAGTTCCTGCCCTGTGCAGCCCCATGCCCACCTGTGGAATGAAACTATGTGGAAAAACCGATGCTGTACAACTATGGAGACTGTTCTGGGCCCTCCCCCTTCTCTCTGTCTTTGTATCTCTCTCTTTTTCTCTCTGTGTCAAAAACAATAAAAATAAATCTTTTAAAAAAAGATGTATAAAACATTTACAAGTCAGTTTACATACTTGCCACCTAAGTATTATAGAAATGCCAGACTCGTTTCTTTATTCTTTTAACAAATATTTATTGAGCAACAATGATGAGCTAGGCTCTATGCTTGACTAAATTGAATACATAACAATATAAATTATATAGAATTAATCAGAGCAGTCCTAAACATTCTAAAGATGGTGAAGTTTACCCACATTTTGAAGAAAACAATATACATGGACTAGGAGAAAATGAAAGATACTCAAAATTTAGCATTTTGCGTTGAAAAATATTATTTATTTGTTCATTCATGTATACATCTTGCTACAGATTCTTAGGAGCCACACATTTATTTACTGAATAGTTTGAATACCTTTTATGCTGCAAGTGCTAGGAATCCCCCCTGAGACAAATAAGCAAATAATAGCAAATACATTAGGAAGCCATAATTAGAGTTACTTCCAGAATACACTGGAAAAACAGAAGAGGAAGTAGGTGTCTGTTGAGGAAAGGGGAGTCAAATATAACACCGTACAGAATATGACACTTGAACCCAGGCTTATAAGCTAAGAAGTCTTTAATTAAAGATAAGGATAAAGAAAGAGCACTCCAACCAGTGGAAGTAGCATATGTTATGGACCTGAAATGTGAGTCATCTTGGTACCCTTGGGGAAGTACAGTAATAGAAGTTGAAGTGACTATAGTAACATGTAAGGAGGACATGAACCAGAGGCCTTTCACATACTTCTTTCTTTAGGTGAAGATCTTTAGATGGAGCATTTCCATGGAATATTTATCTGTCTCAGCATTTCTACTTTGTATCTCTCTGTCTCTCTCTGTGTCTCACTCTCTGTCTGTCTCTCTCTGTCTGTCTCTCTCTCTCTCTCTCTCACACACACACACACACAGCATACTTACCCCTACCTTTTGTCTACTTAGCTTCATTTATCCTTCATATCCTTTGATCAGGGTGGCTTTCCCTGACCCTCCAATGTAGTTCTGATACTTTCATCGTATGGTCTTATAAAACTAGGTTCCTTTCCTTTACAGTGGTTTTCTTGATTTGTTTTTATATATTCTTTAATATGATTGTTGTATTAATATTTATCTTCCCTGTTATATCAGTGCTTTTAAGAGTTTTGTTTCAACCATACCCATAGGAAGACACACATTATACATTACAAGCCAATGACATACACACATATACAACATATATAATACATACAAATATACATATGCATACCAATATAGTATATATATGTTTCTTGAAATAGTATTTATCTTTATCATGTGTGATAAAATACAGTTTCTGTTCTTTTTTATTTAAAACATTGTTTACAAGTTGGTCTTATAGCCTATTTGTGTGTGTGTGTGTGTGTGTGTGTGTGTGTGTGTGTGTGTGAGATCCAGAGTTTAACAAACATTGCAACAGACTGGCACTGCATTAGAATTGCAACAATAGCTGGTTTTACTCTTTACTCTGACCCAGGACTTAATATGACAATTGGAACATAGAAGACATATAGTAGATACTTAATCAATGAGCAAATGGAATGAAAAATTTTAAAAGGTATTAGTATTTTTAAAGTATGTTTATCCCCACTTTTATCAACAGTAAAACTGAAGGTTAGCTAAAAGTTTAGTAATTTGCTGGAAGTCCTGAGGCTAATAATAGGCAGAATCAGGATTCAGATTCAGCTTTGTTTTACTCTAAAACCATTTCTAATGTCCCCTTGTGCAAAGAAGTAAAAAGAGAAAATGCCTAGGTTGCTAATGGCAGTTGGCAAGCTGGTAATATCTCTAGTAGAAAATAATTAAAAATAAGTTTATTCATATTTGAAACACAGTTAGTGCAGAACTCTGCAACATAATTGACTTTTTAATTTTCTACAGTAAGAACATGATTTTCTTCAAAATACTGCAGAAGTAGGTGGGAGAATAGATGAGGCAAGATTGGTAAAGTGTTGATAATTGTTGAGGTAATGACTTCTATGTTTTTTTTTAATTGTTCTCTTAAAAATTAAGTAAAGAACCCATCCATGAAAACAGTATAATAAGAATAGCATTGCAGGAAAATGATTCTCTTTTTTATATGTGAACACCAAAAGTACAAGATGATTCCAAAAAACACAAGGAAGTCAAGAGTTTATTAACTGAGATAATGCCTGTGAAACCCAAGTTACAACATCTTGTACATAGAAGAGACCCAAAATTAATTTTTGTCTCTCACCCCATCAAGTTAACCAAAGCCATTCTGTACTGTTTTAAATGGGACAGAAAACAGTGGTACTGACCTGTTTCAAATGGTACATGCAGTCAGCCTAGTCTCACTGAGCTAAATTCAAGGTGTCAGTAGGCTGACCATATACCACTTGAAATGGGACAATACCATTGTTTTCTGTCCCACTTAAAATGGGGCATCTAGTCAGCCTATTTATAAGCCTTTAGTAAAAACACTGTGTTATAGTCACATTAAAAAACAATGAATATTACATGTCCTTTTTAAGAGGGAAATGCTTTTTATTATTTATCAGCATGGTTGCAAATATAGTTAAAATATTCATATAGAAAGTATTATCTTTTCTGTGTATGTGTCCCAAACACTTGCTGTATGCAGATGACATGGAACTAATGGTCATGATCATAAAACTCATTAGACAGGCATTGCCTTGCTAGTAATTTGGTCTGAAATCCATATTGTATGTGAAGAAAACCTTTTTGAATACATTTATCTCCAGGAATATTTTTCATCAGGTCATTACTGTGGTGTATATAGAAAACAATGGATAAGAAATTTTTTTCATCTCAATTATGAATGGGTTTCTTCCAATTTAAAAATGAATAGTAAGTAGACAATCTGATGCAGCACTGCCTATGCATTCTGATTCAGAGATAATATTTTGACCCTTCTTTTTTTCTTTTTTCTTTATTTTTTTCTTAGTTGTTAATTTATTAGAGTGACATTGGTTGGTAAAAATTACATAGGTTCCAGGTGTACAATTCTACATTACATTGTCTTTGTGCTGCGTTATGTGCTCACCACCCAAAGTCAGTTATCTTTCCATCTTAACCCATTATTAAATATATACTCACACACACACACACACACACACACACTGTACTGTAAATTAAGGGACTAAGTTTTAATCCTAACTCTATTAACCAGAAGTTGTTCAAGGTACTTAACCTTTCTACCCAAGTTCCTTCATTCTATAATTCATCTTCAAATGTCAAATGAAGAAAATAATATATGTGTTTTTTCTACTTTACTGGGTTATTATGAAGATCATACTCAGTGGTAAATAGGAAAATAATACGAAGTAGTTTAAAGTTTTATAGAAAAATAAAGGAGTGTGGAGATAGATATGTATGGATATATACATCCATACACACACACATAGTGATCCACACACATCACACATATATATACATGGATAAGGTGGTATGTATTTAGGGGGATAGGCCAAAAGAACTTTCTATTTTTTAAAAAGTACATGTATGGAAACTATCAAGAAACAGGAAGACCATCTCAAGCGAAACCAAGAAAAGGCACAAAATAGGAACACTTCCATTAGTATTTGTGAGTTTTGGATACCAAAGATCAAACCAGTAGGTAGTAGCAAAACCATTGTCTAATTTACAAAATCAGAAAAGTATTCCACTTTCCTTATGCCCTATCTGATCATTTGAGTCAACTTTTAGATGCCAACACTAGGTTTCATTCCTTGCCATAGGTCCATTCTGATGTTTGTTCTTGTTCTATTCATCTCACAGCTGCTGATGGCCCAGGAGATCGCTTTATCATTGGGGAATCCCAAGCTGGTGAGCAGGTGAGAGTCACAGGTCTGAACAGCCCTAAAGATATCAGGTTCATGGACTTCTTACCATCATTATAAGAGAAATCTTAGAGAGGAATTAGACAGGTTATCGAAGAGATTAAAGGGTAGTTCCCGTAAGAAAGAAAAAATTACTTCTTAACTGAAATAATCTGCATTTGTTAATGTACGGCATGTTATTGGTATGTCTCACAGACTTGCCCCACAAGCATTTTGCAGCCCTGTTTGGATGATTCTTTCTTCCAGTATAAGCATCAATGTTCTGAATAGAACTATAGTTTCTAAATGGTCTTCTCAGACTTTTATCCAACTTGTGTTACAAATAAATATTTAGAAGAAGCAGAATTATTTTGCCCCTCTAGCTAATCATTTAGATTAATTTTGCTCATCAGGAATCCTGCCAGGGAACAGGTATACATATACAGGGTCCAGCAGAAGTAACACCCCTTTTACATGAGCTGATAAGCTTAAAAGAGAGTGTTACTTCTGCCAGACCCTGTATTTCTGTTAAGGAATGAAGCACTACTGGGCCATAATGGAAGTAACTAGAAGTCCTCTTATTTAATGTTTTTGAGACTGGTAATTGGCCATTTAACTGGAAATAAGTTAAAGTGTGAAATTTCTTTATATTTTTAACATAGATATAAATTTAACTTAGTAAATGAACGTTTGTCATTTAATTTGATAAAGGGACAAGCTTTTTTTTAATAAGTATCTGCTATGTTAATTTCTACCTTTCTTACATAAATCACACATAAACGGGCTTCTATGTGATTTCCAGTTTTGTTTTCTTTAAAGTGGCGAAAATGTAAGGACATTTGCAAAGGATCTAAGTATCTAGGTTTTTATTATATTTTTACAATTTTGTACAGTTGCTTCACCCACACTTAATTTGACAATAGTTCTTTTGAGCAGTACTTTTTAACATAGTTTTTTCAAAGGTTTAACTTAATTTTATTAAAAATATAAGTAACTTTTCACATTCATACAAGGGCTGTTTGGGAAAAATCCAGCCACAAATGCCTCTATTTTTCATATTACATGGCTGGATACTTTCTAGACAGCCCTCATAGATCAATGGTTTATATAATATTTATGTAACTTATATAATGGCAACTATTGCTACAAACTGGCACAAACAAGTTTGGGAACAAATTCAGTTGAATCTTAGAGAGCAGCAGCTTTTAGGTATACAAGGGAAGAATCTAACAGCCTCAAGCTTGAAGTGTGTGTGGGCATCATTATGTTTAGTAGGAAATAGACAATATATGTTAATCAAGTAAATCGTAAAAGGTAGTTAAAAGAGCTCCTACCTTATTAAATAGAACCAGAAGAATATAAAGGCACTCCTCCCCTCTGCTACTGCTGAACACTTATAAAGCATTATATAAAAGTAAAGGAGGAAGGGATGGAGGAAAGAGAGAGAGAGATGTGGCAATTTGGGCAAACGCTATATGTCCATGCTTTTTCTCCCTTGTCTCAGCATGTGCTGAAAATAGAGGGGAGTTGAGGAAGTATACAGAAGGGTGGTGACCCTAGCTCCCTCATCTCTACATCCAAACATAGAGGGAAACTGTGTACAGGTCTCTGAAGCTAAGCCTGGCACTACAGTGATTAGATTCTTGTCCAAGCTGTACACAGGCTGATGTAATTGTTTTCCTAACAAAATGAAGAGCTAGGCCTGGGTCCCTTATTATAAATGACTGCATTATGACCTCATAATTTAATTATTTGGCTTCTTGATACATATTTTCATCATCAGCAATGGACATCTAAAGCAGGGGGTGTCCAACCTTTTGGCTTCCCTGGGCCACATTGGAAGAAGATTTTCTTGGGCCACACATAAAATATGCTAACACTAACAATAGCTAATGAACTAAAAAAAAAAAAAATCGCAAGAAAATAAATCTCATGTTTTAAGAAAGTTTACGAATTTGTTTTGGGCCACATTCAAAGCTGTCCTGGGCTGCATGTGACCCTCAGGCTGCAGGTTGGACAAGCTGGCTTTAGATCAAGCCCACAAGCCACATGTGGCCCAGGATGGCTTTGAATGTGGCCCAACATCAATTCTTAAGACATTATGAGATATGTTAGTGATTTTTCTTCTTTAAAAAAAAAAGAGCAAGAGAGACAGAAACAGAGAGAAGGAGGAGGGCCCAGAGCAGTCTCCATATTTCTACATTAGCTTTCAATAAATATAGTTTCAGTCCAAAGGTGGGCACAGGGCTGTGTAGGGCAGGAACTCGGCCAAGGGCTGCCCACATGTGAGGCATACCCCCTCGAGCTGGGGGCCTCCCACATAGGAAGTATGCCCAGGGCAGGAGCCAAACCCAGGGCCTCCCACATGGGAAGCTCGCCCTGGCAAGAACAGAACTGGGGGCCACACCCCAATTCAGCATATAGTTTCACAAGGACCAGGGCCAGGATATGATCCTCGGACCCCAGGGTGGCAAGAGGAGCACTCAACCCATTGAGCCATTCCAGCATCCCTTGCAATTTTTTTTTTTTTTTTTTTTTTTAGCTTGTTAGCTATTATTAGTGTGTTTTATGTGCAGCCCAAATAAAATACAGTAATTTGTCCCACGGAGGCCAAATTACTGTATTTTTTTTTTTTTAAGATTTATTTTATAGTTTGAGAGAAGGTGAGAAGGGAGCAGGGCAGCCAGAGCAGTCTCCATAGTTGTACATGGGTGTACATCATTAGTTGTGACATGGTTTCATTTCATACAGGTGAATGTGGGACTGGGCAGGGCAGGAACCAAATCAGGGGCTTTCCACATGGGAACCAATAACCTTCACCACTGAGCCATCCTGGCAGTTACTAGTTGTGTCGCAGTTCAGCATATGGAGTTGCATGGACCAGGGCCAGGAATCAAACCAGGCCTTGACTGCTGAGCTATCCTGGCCTCCCCAAATTAGTGTATTTTATTTGTGGCCCAAGACAATTCTTCTTCCAGTGTGATCAGTATGACCCAGGGAAGCCAAAGGTTGGACACCCCTGATCTATACCATCCATTTTTATAACAAAGCCACAAAATATCAGTTACTCAAGGAGTACTTCTCTGATCCTCAATTGAGTCTAACATTTATCAAACACACCTACTGGTATGTGCACATACAGTGTATACCAGGCACTGTGCTAGATTCTAGGTATATAAAGTAGGTCAAGATGTGATTACTACCCTTAAGGAGTTTACATCTAGTAGAGGAGACAGAGTATAAACAACTGAATATATTAAATGTTAAACTAATGCTGTCGGTCATGTGCTCTGTAGCACAATAGAGAGTTTGAGCGTCTCATCCTAGGAGAATTAGGTAGTGGCTTTGAGCTGGACCTAAGAGAGTTTTACAAAAGGGACATTACAAAAGAAAGCATAATGTAAGTCAAGATCAGAGGTGTTTTAAAAATAGCATGGAACTGCAAATAGTTTGTGTGGTTATAGCCTAGTATACATAGGGATAGGTGTGGATTGTTGAGGGTCCTGTGGACTCCTTAAACTTCATTTACCAGTTAAGATCTCCAATTGTACTAGGGAACTAGGAGCACAAGAGAAGTTGTGAAACTTAAAAGTTAAAACTTATTGTAAGTTCTTATAAAAGTTTGATGGGAAAAAAGATCAAAACTATAACAAGAAAATGGGGTTATTTTTCCAAACATCCTCTGATGTATTTTAGCTATAACTATGTATCATAAAGCAATTTCAGAGATCTTGTAACAGCCAAATTGCTCTCTTATTGAAAGCACATACACTTGAGCATTGGGGTACCATTGCATACACTGAAAGAGCCATTTACAAAATGGTTCCTTGGTGTACCAAAATACTTGACCTTAGTAACTTAAGTTTGGTACTATTGATTAGCACTAGAGACTTTCAAAGAAAATACTATGTGATTATACAGTGCTGTCTTTGGACAAAGCTCAAAAAATTCAACTTAATACATTCGTTTAGGAAAGAAATCAAAGATTTTAACTGTTTTTACCTTATGGTATATAAAGCATGTAAGGTATAGCAGTAAAAATAAAGAAGAGCTAGTAACTAGTCTTAATAATCTAAAGGAAGTATTTCACATATTTCCAGAATTTTTCAGTTTATTCTATTCAATTGCAGTTTATATGTCTACTCTAAGTGAATATATAAATGTCTTTATGTATCCAGTAATATCTTTTATATTGGTTTAATATAAGTGAGCTAGAAGTAATCCACTATTTAAAATTGCTATTCTGGAGAGGAGCCAAATTTTTTACTTAATAACCACACAAAAACACTTAGCTGATTTAAGCTAGAAGGAAAGAAAATTATAGGTTATAACCACAATAAAACTTAAAGTACATTTACAGAGAATATGGTACATTGAACTAAACTGAGGCAGTATAACTTAAATCAAGTTTAAGCTTCTTGGGATAAGTGTACACGTTTGTGGCTAACTTTCATTACATTGGTCCAAATGAATAAGACTGTAAGATTTTCTTTTTATGATTTTTTTCTTTTTCTTTTTCTGTTTCTTTTTCTTTTTTTCGAATGAGCTGTTTTAATCCCAGGCAGTATAAAACTCAGGATACAGTAAAGACTGAAGAACACTTTGGCAGGATTCTAGATTGGGTTTACTCTGACCTCACAGCTACAATTGAAATGGCTGAGTAAGAAGAACTAAAGAGATGAACCCCACTGCATGATTTCATTTTTTACAAAATTTTATTCTTAAATTTACAGCAGGCTCCAAGACAACACTTCTTTCTAGCTATAGATGGCAACAGATGTTATGTCAGAGAATCCAGATGTTAATTAAGGCAGGAATGGAATTAAGGATCATTATTGTCCCAGGCACAGGAACAGCTCACTTTTTCCAGATTTCTTAATTCCACCTGTGATGATCGGGGTCCCTTCCCCATGGCCCCCACTTTTAGCTCCTCGGGTTTCTTCTGCTCCTCCTTTTAGCTTCTGCTTGAATGCCTTATCTTCTTCATCCATCTCCTCAGTCTGCTTCTTGAGCTTCTTCAGGGGCTTCTTGCCACCTTTGTGGCCAGGCATGGCACCCGCAGCCCCTTCCCCACTCCCTATGGTTTATTTCTAAAAGGGTTACATCTGCAGATGTTTCCTTTGTATCAATAAAGTAAATCAACTCTTTCATGTTTGTATTTCCAGCCGACTCAGACAGTAATGCCTGGACAAGTCATGCGGGTTACAACAGGTGCTCCAATCCCCTGCGGTGCTGATGCAGTAGTACAAGTAGAAGATACCGAACTTATCAGGGAATCCGACGATGTACGTCATCACCAGGTCTTACCGCTGCATTCCTGTGGCAATATCTTAAGTCATGCCCATTTTCTGCAATGTTGATAAGATTAACCAAATTTTTTTGTTAGTTTTATTTTTTTATTATGTTAGGATCTTACATTGTAGTATATGGGCCTCCACTAAATAAGGAGTTGCCTTAGGTTTAAAAATCTTTTGTTACAGGAGACATTTATTATCATCATTACTATGATTATAGCAGAATTTGAGCCACAGTATTTTGTTGTTGTTAAATTTATTGAGGAGACATTGTTTGGCAATATAGTTTCCAGGTAATGCAATGCATAGATGATGTAATGTAGAGTTGAACCACATTTGATCCAAGAAATTTTACATGCAAACAAGGAAAGAAACTACTTCAAGATAGAAGAGCAGAGGTCTTAATTGTTGACATCTCTAGCTGAGAAATTTGTTCATCAAAACGAGCTTCTGATAAAATGTGAAAAAGAATTTAATAGAGAAAGATTTAACAAAGAACACTTTGGCAAGTTCTTGAATATTACACTAAGCCAAGCATTTGAACCATATGACACTCAGCTCTGGTTTCTATAATTCAGGAAAATCTGTGCCAACACATGACAGCCTAGAAATACTAAGTTGATGTCACTTCCCCTTCTGTTACCCAAAATAAAGGACCCTGAGATCTTTTCTGGTGTAAGCAGGCCTTCATGTCACTGAAATTAGTAGCAGTTTTTTGTGTTTTTTTTAAGATTTATTTTATTGTTTTTGACAGGGACAGAGACAGAGAGAAGTGGGAGGGCCCAGAGCAGTCTCCATAGTTGTACGTCATTCGTTTTTCAACACGGTTTCATTCCACACAGGTGGGCGGGGGCTTCACAGGACCAGGACAGGAACTGGTCTGGCGGCCTCCTGCATGGGAGGCACACGCCTTTGAGCCAAGGGCCCAACTAGGGTACAAGAACTGAACTAGGGGCCTCCTGTATGGGAAGCACACCCCAGTTCAGCATATGGGTCCTCCTGGGCCAGGACTGGGATTCGATCCTCAGTCCCCAGGGCTGCAAAGCGAGCGCTCAACCCGCTGAGTCATCCCGGCTTCCCCAGTAGCAGTTATTAAAACCAGAGGATCAGCCACTAAAAAAAAAAATAGTTTCAATGGAGGTTTTAATGGCAAGCTATCTTACTTGTTTTGTGAAGCAGGTTAACAAATGTTATATTTTAAAAGCTGGAGTTAAAAATAAATAATATTCTCCTACTCTGGTAGATAGTAAAATTTGGCCATGCCAAGACACAGTCACTTTCTTGATCTGAGGATTTTTTAAATCATATCCCCACATGTGAAGCTTATAAAATTCTGCTCTTGGCATACAGAGCACATTGCTTGCTGTTAAAACTGTCCAGCAGATTTATTGGCATCAGGGAAACTAGCAGAGCATTGAAATCCAGAACACATGCATCCACAGGCTCTGCCAGATGACAAGACACAGTTCCAGTGTCACTATATTATTCACAGCCCATAAGTGTAAAATTGATGATCACTATTAATTTATAGAAATTTACAACCTGACAAACTATAAGTTCTTGACTGAAGTTTCTCCAGATATTTTGGAACCTTGGCATAGCATTGAGCCCATGAATCCTGGGAACAGAAGATATAAGTTACTTGCACATTCACTGTATTAGAGTAGTCAAATTTTTCCTTGAACATGTATTTACAAGTTAAGATTCATTATTTTAATTTCTTTTAAGTGAAAATATTCATTTACACCTTTGTATTAAACCTAATTTTTCAGGAACCTGTGGTAGAAAGTCATTGTGTACAAAGGATTTAACAAATGGTTTTCTGTTTCTCTGTATTTTTATATATTCTGGACCTCTCTGATGACAAAAGCATCTGAGTAGCTACTGGTAAATTTTATTGATCAGAAATTCTATTAGATTGTTCTATTTGCAATTATATGACTTCTTCTTCTTTAGGGCACTGAGGAACTTGAAGTACGAATTCTGGTGCAAGCTCGGCCAGGCCAAGATATCAGGTAAGTTCATAACGTAAAATATGTAGCCAGTTTTTGTTTCTACATGATCATCAACTCAGGTGAGCATGGCTGTTATAAATCCACAGCTCAGTTAATTAGCCATTACTTTCAGAGCTTTTAACACAAGGAAAATGAATTGTTTGAACTCTACATCCCCTATCTATCTTGCCTATTTTTTCACAAAGATGGTGAAGGCAAATGAATAGAAGGCAAATAGTCAAAAACAAAGATGAGACAGACCACTGTCCTACCATAAGTAGTGCACATACTTTAAATTACTTTTCTCATAATAGAATGTATTTGTCCTGACTTCATTAATACTGATTTGCTCAAATCTCCTTGTAACAAATGTATACTTCTCCCTTCCCAGTGGCAGGAGGCCAAGGAGAGCGGACTTCCACCATAACTGGACCAACCTAAGTGGTCCAAATGGAAATCATCTCTATGACTGTAACCTCTTTAACATTATTCTCCTTATCACAAACTAACAGGCTATAGACTTATCATTAATGCCATATAATTTCTTGCTTTATATCAAAGAAAATTCAGAGTTAATTTTTTTTTTTTCTTTACTGTTAAATTTATTGAGGTGACATTGGTTAGTAAAAATTACATAGGTTCCAGGTGTACAGTTTTATAATACATTGTCTATATGTTGCATTGTGTGTTTACCATCTAGAGTCAGTTCTCCTTCCATCACCTTATATTTGATGCCCCATCCCCACTAAATCATTGACTGTGACCATGAGTTTTTTATTCTTTGTTACTTTCAGTTTTATATTCCTCATATAAGTAAAGTGATATGGTTCTTAATTTTTTCTGTCAGACTTATTTTGCTTAACATGGTGTTCTCAAAGTCCATCCATGTTGTCTCAAATGGCAGTATTTCATCTTTTCTTATTCCTGAATAATATTCCATTGTATAAATGTACAACAACTTCTTTGTCCATTCTTACCACAATGAGATCCTACCTCATACCTCGTAGAATGGCTATAATCTACAAGACAAGGAATAACAAGTATTGTAGAGGCTGTAGAGAAAAGGGAACCCTCCTACATTGCTAGTGGGAATATAAATTGATACAACCACTCTGGAAGACAGTATAGAGGTTCCCAAAATAATTAAGAATAGAACTACCATATGACCCAGCAATCCCTCTTCTGTAGTTGATATTTTTTGTAGTAATGTGGTATAAGGCAATATAAACTAATTTTCAAATATGAAGTAACATATTTCTATTTAGCAGTAAAAGATATAAATTCTGTTTCTGTCTTCTGTTGTGTGATTTAATATTTTGAATTAAAAATCATAGAGTTGAGAGTTTCTTCATTTTTCTGCTTGTCTTATCTGTTGATTTCTTTTTCTCTTTGAGTGTCCTCCTCTGACAGTAAAATTTACCTCTGAGTTGAGAAAATATTATTCTTATTCATACTGCTTATGTTTCTGCTTTGACTTTCAGACCCATAGGCCATGACATTAAAAGAGGGGAGTGTGTTTTGGCCAAAGGAACCCACATGGGCCCCTCAGAGATTGGTCTTCTGGCGACTGTAGGTGTCACAGAGGTTGAAGTTAATAAGTTTCCAGTGGTTGCAGTCATGTCAACAGGGAATGAGGTAAAAAGGGGATGTGTGGAATGGGGCTTTCAGATAAAATTATGTCTGTTCTGTGTTGTAAATAGAAGATTGTGGATTATCAATCTTACCACATTCCTATAATAGGGAAATAATAAATTGACCTTAGGATAGTTCAAGTACAGATATGGAGAAGGGAGAACTAGGAATTACATATTAATAAATGTTTTGTTCCATTTATTAGAATGAAATACTACAACCAAGGACCTTTTTATACTCCCAACACACGTAAACAAAGAATGTAGACTGATAATTATAGATATTCAGCTATGAAAACTAATTATTAGTAAACTTTGTATTAGGACTATGAATTCTACTCTTTCTGCTACTGAGATGATAGGCCACCTCTGTGTGGGTCGTAATTCAGTGAATGGAGATCCTGTGACTAGCCCTTCTTGCAAAAATTTCATGTGGTCGTTAATCACCAGAAAGCATTTGATAATCAGTTTATTTATTTTCTCAATGACAGCATCCCTAGTGGCATGCTATTCGGAATGTGTCAAAATGTCATCTCAGCTCTAATTTTAGAAAAGGAAAATGAGTCAATCGTTTTTGACAATTCTTGAAAATTTTCATATTCCCTGTTTTGCTTAGATATACAGAAATTTGATTGGACGCTCTATGGTCAAACTTGTAACATTGAAAAGTGAATCTGCTGGAAATTTACATCCAGAGAACAGAATCAGAAACTATTGATACTTTTTTTTTTTTTTAATTTATTTTAACAGAGAGAGAGAGAGAGAGATACAGAGATACAGAGACAGAGAGAGAACTGAACTGGGGGAGCTCCCAGTTCAACATATGGTTCTGCACGGGCCGGGGCTGGGATTTGATCCCTGGTCCTCGGCGCTGCAAATTGAGCACTTAACCCACTGAGCCATCCGCTTCCCCTATTGATACTTTTTAAATTAATTCCTTTAGATCTAAGCATTTATAAAAAGATTAACAGGATTTCTTTGTGGGTTTTTTTCTCTCTTTTAATCTCAAACTTTGTTCTGAAAATAAGCCAATTTTTAGTTTTTTAGATTCTTGGAAATGAATGTTTTCAAGGATTTCTCTAGTACCCTTTTATAGTTCCTTTGGAAAGAAGCTAAGAAAAGAATAGAATATTTTGTTCTGCTATTGGAGAGATATATCAACATTCTAGATTTGCTTACTTTACGGTATATGCATACTTGTTATTCCCTAAAACTATTGATTGATCCAAAACAAACATTCTTTTCAATTGATTTTTAATTAATGATTTTAACATCCCTAGGACCAACTGACACAATATTTAGCATCAGAAAATAATTTCTTTTAAAACTGGTTGACTTAATGAGCTATTCTTATTTATGATTTATTTATATGTTTTGTGCATCTAAGTGAGTTCATGGAGTTTGAGAAAGCTAAATAGAAAGCTAAATACCTAATTATTAGTCAACTTTGTTTAAGCTATATTTCTTGCATTCTTCCTAGTACCTTTGTAGGGATGGGCTAATAATCTGTTATCCCCTTGAGTACATTGGTAGTATTTTTTAAAAGTTATTTTTTTATACTTTTTATTAAGACTATTTACTAGTGGTTGGAAAATGTAATGGGATGAGAATATAGCTAGTACTTACATCATGGAATCTAAGGAAGAATTTGTAGTCCTAGTTCCTTGCCTTCATAGACTTGATAATTGTTGGAGAGGCTTTAATAGATTCTGTATGACTTCCTTCTCCTATTTTCTGTGGCCTGTTGTATTACTGTGGTTTTCCAAGGGAATGATGCCTCTAAATTTTATAATTTAGAGTTGATATAGCCTAATATGCCTCCCCTGCTTCCATCCAAAGTTAACGATTGTTATGATTCTCTTTGATCATATAGTTTAATCCAGGGGTGTCAAACTCAATTAAAACACAGGCCATTTGGTGCAACAAGGAAGATTCACGCAGGCCACATCACATTCACAAATGTCGCCGGAACTGAGTCGGCGCATTTATACACGCCCACAGGCCCCCAGGAAAGGCACTGGGCCACGTGTATGCTCATCTTCAGTAGTGAAAGGGTTAACGAGGGAAGTGTGTGTACAGCATTGCCTCAATCTCCCCTAAGCGCTATTTTCTTCATAACAATTTATTCTATTTTCATTTTATTTCAGAGCACCGTGGGCCACAAAAAATTACCTTGGGGGCTGCATGCGGCCCATGGGCCGCCAGTTTGACACCCCTGGTTTAATCCAACAAATATTTATTGGATACCTGTATGCATGGCACTATACTGAAAACTGGGGATAAAGGAGATAAATAAAACGTAGTATTTCTCCTGGAGGCTTGAGATCCTCAGATAGCCAGTTCATAATAGTAAAAAAAAAAAAAAAAAAAAAAAATCATTTATTTTCAAAGAGGCCAAAAGAAATTATACCTGTTAATGTGACAAGTCTATAATTTAGTCAGTCATAATACAGCTTTCCTTAAGCATTATAGTAGTTCTGATTTCCCCTAATATGTATGCCTTCACACATGTCCACTTCTTGAATCCAGTGTGGTACATTCTAAGCAAAATAGTCACCTTAGGCAACCCAAAGAATGCCATACAACATGTCTATGTATGATATATTTAAAATCTGCCCAGTATTTTGTGACTACATGAGCTTGTTCAGAATGGAGGAATTATTTCAAATTCTGGGAGGTACAATTAGTTATAAACTCCAACTAACAGAATAGCCCATGTAAACATTTGTTGATTTCAACAAACTGTACATGTTAAAATTTAGTTACCGTAATACCATCCTGTAATTGTACATAATTGTAGCTATGTGTTTCCAGTGTCATGCATTTGTTCAATAAATATTTATTGAGCATCTGTTACATGCTAGAATGCCCACCACAGATTAATTTATCTAAACATTAGACTTATAAGATATGAATACACTATATTGTGAACCAGTATACTTAGAAAGATATTGAACAGGAAACTCATCATTGAGCAGGGTACCATCAGATTTTCTTCTTCAGCAGGACTAGTCATCTTAACAATCCACACAGCCATCTAAGAGTTTTTCTTTGTTCTTCAAGTGACATTATTCAGGTGCAAGGGAACAAGAATTATACCGGAAGAGTATGGGAACCACCAACTTAGAAGCCCTATGTTGTACATAAGAATCAGCACTTCTTATAAGTTAGTTAGGCAGCTTCCAGGGACCCCTACAAGGGAAATGGCCTTTACAAGTGTTAACACATTTATGGAAGCCCAACGCTTTCCACTGTATATTTATAGTTAATTTATAGTTTCTTCCAGTTCATATGCAGGTTACCAATCAGATCTTTTTTTTTTTAATATTTTTATTGTTTTTGACAGAGAGAGAGTGACAGAGAGAAGGGGAATGGTCCATATCAGTTTCCATAGTCATATGTCATTAGTCTTCTACGTAGTTTCATTCTACAGGTGGGCATGGGGCTGCACGGGGCAGGAAGTGAACCCAGGGCTCAGGGCTCACCATGGTGAGAACCAAACTTGGTGCATACCTCAGTTCAGCATATGGGTCAGCACAGGCCAGAGCTTGGATTTGATCCTAGGACCCTGGGGCTGCAAGACAAGCGCTCAACCGATTGAGCCATCTCGGCATCCCAGAGACCATTTTTACTGTAAGAAACGTTGCATAGCAACAAGTTAACATTTCTTTTTTTTTAAGATTTTTTTATTGGGTTTTGTTTGTTTGTTTGTTTGTTTTGACAGAGTGAGAGACAGAGAGAGACAGAGGGAAGGGGGAGGACCCAGAGCAGTCTCCATAGTTGACATCATTAGTTTTCCATATACTATCACTCCACAGGTGGGCACGGGGATGCTCAGGGCAGGAACTGGGCTGGGAGTCTTCTGCATAGGCCCCAACAAGAACTGAACTGGTGGCACACCCCAGTTCAGCATATGGGTCCAGATGGGCCAGAGCCGATATTCAATCCTCGGTCTCCGGGGCTGCAAAGCAAGTGTTTAACCCACTGAGCCATCCCAGCTTCCCCTGACATTTCATCTTTATCAGATTTCCAGGGGAACAGAGCTAGAAGTTTAACCCAATGTCAGGTTTGTCCTTAGACATGGAAAAGGGATTTTACTAATTCTTTACCCTCACATAAGAGGATGCATTATCTGTAAAAAATTAGAAAACAATAATAAAACTGAGTACAGGTCATTCTGTTTTTTATTATCAGCATGTTATCTGTAAAAAATTAGTATTAAAAAAAATTAGTATACTACCATGCTGATACCAGGCACTATTCTGACTACTGGAGATATAGCAGCAAGCAAGATAGACAAATTCCCTGCTCTTACAGAATTTATATTCTAACATGGGGATGCTGGCTGTAGCGGGGAGTCAATAAACAAATAATAGTAAATGATATGAAGAAAAATAAAGAAGGGTCAGATGATAAATAGTGGTAATAGAAGAGGTATATACAGATATTATCTGTTGAAACTTACCCCACATCATCCCTTTCATACTCTCTCCTAAATAATAAGGCTAAAGGCCTGAAACTGTGTTCTAGGCTACCTTTCCAGCTGTGGTCTAGTTAGGGTTTGCCATTGGGATACATTAACATGATGTTAAAAGGTAGAAGGAAATTACTAGAAGTATAAGCTTCTTAACTCTCAGTAACATCACTTTTCCCCAACAGCCCTGAGGATGATGGTGATTTCCTGAAGTTACTGATCTTTGGTAACACAACTTTCTCCTTTTGTTTCTCCAACTCTCCCAACATATTTGTAACCAATTCCCTGTGTTAAATCCTCCTTTCCTCCCATACCCCTCCATTGGAAATACCTCGAGAGTTTTGGTTTTCCTGTTTGAACCTGATTGATCGTCTTCTATTTCATATAGGGTAATCAGACCTCACTGATGAGGTGCAATTAGAGTGCAAATCAGAAGGCATCGAGGGCATATGTCAGGTGAAGGGAACTGTGTTCCAAACAGTGGAAACAATGAACAGAAAAGCCCTCAGGTAGGGTGCATGCTCATATTTGAGGAACAAGGAAGTCAATGTGGCTGAAGTACAGAGGGGAAAGGGCAAAGTCAAAGGAGATGAGATTGCAGAGATAATAGGAACAAGATCATTTTATTCTAAATAGCCCATTTTGAGGAAGGGAAACAACATGGACTATAACATGTCTTAAATTTTTAGATGTTTACTCTGGCTTCTATATGATATGTCATATAGAAGAGAAAGAAAAAGAGCAGGGAAACTAATTAGAAAGATCTGCAATACTCCAATGAAAGATTTGGACCTGAGAGGTAGCAATGAAAATGATGAGAAGTCATCAAATTCAGGATGTATTTTGGAGGTAAAGCCAAAATGATTTGTTAATGAATTGAAAGTAGAATATAAGAAAAAGTGAGGAGTCAAAATGAACTCCAAACTTTTTGGCCTGAGCAATTCTAAAGATATGTTATCATTTACCCAGTGATAAAGATTAAGCAGTAGAAATCAAATTCTATTTTGGACATGTTAAATTTGAAATACTTATTAGCAATTCTAGTAGAAATATTGAGTAGACAATTTAAAAAATGAGTCTGAACTTAGGAGAAAGAACAGAGTTAAAGATAGACATTTGGAATTTATGAGCATATACAAGTATTTAAAATCATGAAACTATATGATACAGTCAGCTAGAAAGTGAGTTTAAATAGGAGACAGAAGATCAAGTTTTATACTTAGGAGGTAATTGTATCTTCCTCCTCCTTCCAACCTTTATTATATTTCCCAGTGGTATTTTCTAATTTTGACTCTTAATGACATCATCCCTTTTTTCATAAAATATATTCTAATCCCCTTGAAACTTTAGATAGTGACCTATAGGTCTTTAGACTGAACTTCAGTCAGCCCACTACCAATATCTTAGGTCCACAGGGGTGGCAAACCTTTTGGCAATTGAGTGCCAAAGTTTATGAAATAAGAGTATGGTATACTCACTCGACTCATGTGCCAACCCATCGAGTGAGATAGAGGTATCGATTATTTTTATGTCTATAAGAGCATAAACAATAATTTTTTTAATGGTATTCACAGCTCCGCGTGCCACTTTGGGCATGCGTGCCAAAGGTTTGCCACCCCCTTCTTAGGAAGTCAAGATTGTATGCTTTCTATCTAGTTAGCCAAAGTACTTATTCCTTCAGTAGTATTGAAGGTACTGTTTCAGTCACCTTCAGCCATATTTCATAACTCATATTCATTCATTCATGATATCTCTCTCTCTCACACACACACACAGAGAGAGAGAATTAAGTGTATTTATCTCCACTGTGGCTTTGCTTATTCTGTTCCACTTATTTTTTAAATAATTTCCTGGCCACTGTCAATAGCAGAGGCCTGTTCAAACAAGTTTGAACTTTATATATATAAAGTCCATCTAAAATCATTATATAATCTTTGGGGCCTTCATAAGCAGCTGCTGTTATAAAACTAGAATCTTTAACATTTATGTTTCTACTAATAAAGGAAGGAATGGGAAGTTGAGTTCCCACTATGCCCCATAGTGCTATATACTTTATAATTAAAGCAATACTATGAGGTTAGTATAATTATGCTTCATTTTATGTAAGAGAAAATTGACTTACCTAACATAGATTTTGTGTAAGTGATGTAGCCTAGTTTCATATCTAAGTGTTTTGGCTATAGTGTCTTTTTTTCACTATGCCATAGTGCTGCCCAATTTAAGAGCTTTCTTAAATTTCATTTCTCCAGCTTTTCAATGGCAGTCTCTTGAAATCTTTCTCATTAGATAGTCCATTACTTTCTTCTAGCCCTCTCATATTTCTTGTCCAGATTAAAGACCATGGCTCAACACTCACTAACACTTCAGATACCTTCTCTACTTTAATCTGTTCCTTTGTTTACTATGCTAATACCAAATCTGAGTGACTCCGTCCTCCACTTCCATTTTTGCAAGCAGAAAAACGTTACTGAAAAAACCCATGGAACTTTGATTCCCTGGCTTATTACAAGTTTGCACCATTTAACATCAGTCTGCCACTTAGATTTGCTCAGTAAATCTGTTGGGACTGTCTTTTTGGTATCCATTCCTGCAGTGGGTAATTCATTCATTCATTCTACACCTTCTTTAAACCTCAGTAGCAGCCCTACCTCTCACTCTTGGAAGATGACCCCCCACCTTTATGAAAAAAATAAACCTAAAAAGTATTTGTCAAGGTGAACTAGATAAGGGATCCCTCATCTTTCCCTTCTCTTTACCTCAAAATTTTCCCCATTCCTTTAGCTACCTTTCTTTCTTCCAATCTAAAAGGAAAAGGTACTTATTTCTAACAATGATTTTCCTATTTCTATCTTTAAACCCATTCTTTCTCACCTTCTTCAGAACTTTGGTTTCTAAATTATTTCCTAGTTCTCTGTCTTGATTGTTGTGTGTCTACTGGCTCATCTCCCTTCCACATTCAAATATATGGAGGGTGCAAAAAAAAATGTATACATAGTTTAAGAAAGGAAAAAACTGTATTAAAATTGTAATACTCAATATATGCCAATAACAAAAGATGAATACAAGTCGAGTTTGACTTCTGCAATTACAAGAGGTGCTCAAAATGGTTACTATCAATATCCAGACACTTCTGATTACAGTGAACTACTGCTAGAGCAATATTGACCAAAGTGTCCATTTGTATCGCTGCACATGCCATTTTAATTTACCATGCATGTTAAACTTAGCACAAATGCATGCAATTGTTAGACATGTTGGCAGTTCTTTTGCACACTCATATCTCCATCGTCGTTGTGGGAGACTGTCAGGGGTCTGGGACCAGGAAAGGTGAAGGCACAAAGTGCTTTCCCTGCAAAATCTGGACCCATGGCTGAGTACAGTAGAAAAATACAAAGTATTTTTCTTCCTCTTCTCATAGTTCCTTGATGGATGATTAACAGTATGAGATCAACATGTTTTGCTTTAGGCAGGATGTCTGGGCCCAGACAGCCTCAGATATAGTTAATCAATTGCTTTCTATGCAACCACATCTGCCTAAGGTGACCAGACGTCCTGCTTTTGGCAGGACAGTCCCAATTTTTAACAATTTGTCCTACGTCCCGTGGCATTTTAAAAAAGTCCCGATTTTTGGAAAGAATGCACAACAAGCTAGGGAATGGCGGGAGATAGACCAAATTTTTAATCAAGACCCCCTCTCCCCCCCCCCCCCCCGGTCAATGGTGTCCCGCTTTACCAATGTTAAAATCTGGTCACCTTATATAATTAGTGCCTCTTTAGTACAGAAACTGCTTTCTTGAGAACACTAATAATCTGATCTCCAAATCCAGCTTTGACATTCCTCACCCACTACCTGGAAACAAGTCTTCTTTTCTTGTGTTCTGTGACTCTGTTCTCTCTCACTGTCCTGACTATTGCTTCTTTTTTTCCTTCTAGTATTTTCTTTATCATTCTTTTTTCCCTGAATTGAGTATTCCCCCAAGATTCTGTTCTCTGCTGTTTCCTCCACTCTTTAAATTCACCCTTAGTTT
>PVKE010010266.1:0-42869 GCA_004027555.1 Craseonycteris thonglongyai | reverse complement strand
TTATTTTTTTAAAGATTTATTTTTATTGTTTTTGACAGAGAGATAGAGATCCAGAGACAGAGAGAAGGGGGAGGGCCTAGAACAGTCTCTGTAGTTGCACATTATTGGTTTTTCCACATAGCTTCATTCCTGAAACTATGGGGGCACTCCCCAGTTCAGCATATGGGTCCACATGGGCCAGGGCCAGGATTCGATCCTCAGTCCCCAAGGCTGCAAAGTGAGCACTTAACCCACTGAGCCATCCCGGCTTCCCCAGAATTAGTTCTTTTATTTTTATTTTTTTTTATTATTTTTTTTAAATTTATTGTTAAATTTGATGAGGTTACATTGGTTGGTAACAATTAGACAGTTTACAGATGTACAAGTCCACATCACATCATTCATGCATCGTATTATGTGCCCATCACTCAGTATCAGTTCCCCTTCCATCACCCCATATCTAGTGCCCACTCCCACCTCCCCCCACAACTGTCCCCCCTCCCCCCCATCCTGGCAACCACCAAACCATTGAGTGTGTCCATAACAGAATTAGTTCTTAAAGGTTATAAAATCATAGCTTCTAAGGGTTAAAATAAATCTTAGGAAGTCAACCAATCCAACTATCTGCCCAAAGTGGAAGGCAAATCAGTAACGCCCCTAAAAAGACATCATCCCAGCAATCCCAGCTCTCTACTTGTCTTCTACCCCTGAAAGGGGCCCACTCCATCCTGAGAATTCTCATATGAAAGTTATACATCAGGCTCAAAGGCAACGTCTCGTTGCTTCTAGTTCTGTTGTCTGCATCCATATAAAGGTTTGCACTGCAGTTATTTAAGAATAGTGACAACAACCCCATGTCTCTTTTAAAAGCTAAACATCCTCCATTTTTCAGCCATTTTCCATAGACTATAGTTTCTCCGGACATCCTCAGATCCTAAAATCAGTTGTGGAGTTAATTCAGCTGAATCTGGCAAGCCATGAATACTGTGGGATGTACAAAGATAAAAGCATGTACTTTTCCCAGAAAAGGTATTTTACCTGTGGATGAAAAGAATAAAGAGTATTCACTCTGAGGAACTAAAAGAAAAACTGCCCTTTGTGTCATTTCAACCTATAAAAGGTTTTTTTCAGTTTAGCCAGCTCTCCAATCTAAAGAATGAATTTATCTAGAAAAGAAAATCAAGGCATTTCATTCATAAGATAGTAATATGAATCAACCCAGAAAGTCCAAGCACCACTCTCTCCACCCCAAAGTCTCAGTGGCTAGGATCAGGGTAAACTGTTTCCAGACACATGGTTCATGGTTCTCTTGGTAATAGTATATTGTCATAAAGCACATATTCTTTAGTATCCAGCCTTATAACTATAAGGGCTCTTTGGGTTCAAATCATAAGCAAACCAAGAAACCCACCAAGGAATCAACAATATAAATTTGCTTCTACTACTAAGTAAGATATGGATATATTATGCAAACCAATGACTAAAAAGTACCCATTGCAACAATTTTCAAATACCGTTCAGTTCCTAACACTAGTTTTAGTGAATTAACCTTGGTAAAACCTAATCCACCATCCTCAGTCCTGCTGAGATGCTTTATGATATGTTGAGCAGCTCAGCAGTCACTCAAAACAGTCCCAGATTGAGGCCAGAAAGTCAATATTGGCAAAGGCTCAGAATTTCATATTAGTCCCCAACTTACGGGTATTGTCATCTACATATTCTCAGCCAGAAACCAGTCACATGCTCACCTTATTGTCAGTGTGTCAGGAGAGTTTTAGAGGCTTAGAGCAACCATATTCACTGGGTTCAAAAGTAGTTGACATGGGAAAGCCGGGATGGCTCAGCGGGCTAAGCGCTCACTTTGAAGCCCCGAGGACCGAGGATCGAATCCTGCCTCCGGCCCAGGCGGACCCACATGCTGAACTGAGGAGTCCCCACAGTTCAGTTCTCTCTCTGTCTCTGTCTCTGTATCTCTCTCTCTTTCTGATAAAAAATAAAAACCTTTAAAAAAAAAGTAGTTGACTTATGCAAACAATGGCACAAAATATTTGAATTTGTATCTTCAGAAAATTTAGAAGTCACATTACTAATACTTGTTCCATTTGGACATAGGCCATGTTCAATGTACAGAGATCGTGTCTTAATGCATAAGCTTATAAAATACTTCACACACGCGATTTACTTTCTCTGGAGGCATTTTAGTCTCCAAAATGGGTCATTAAGATAATAGCTAATATACTTAACACAATTTGTTAAGTACTTTACATAAACTATTTCATTCTACATTCATAAAAAAAAAAAAAGCTCCTGTGGGTAATTTATCCATCTTTATTCAGAAGATGAGGAAACTGAGTTTTGGAAAAATGAATTGACTTGTCCATGCTTGCTTAGCTAGGAGGTGATAGAACTTGGAATGGATCCCAGTCTGCCTCCAGAGTTTATGTAAAATACCCCACTTCTTAGAGTATGCTTCTCATTAAGGAAGCAAGGACCTGGATCATGGCTCTGCATTCTACTTGGAAGGAGCAAAACATAACTGGGCTACAAATATCTACACCTACTTCCTAAACACTTATTTTTGAAAATCCTAAAATCATCTTCAACCCAATCTTGACATCCAATTCCATTAACTTTTCTTACTCTACTAGCTTCCTCCCCCCCGCTCAATTAGTTCTTCTATATGAAGGCAGCTTCATGTAATGAAAATTATACAGAGTTGGAAGCCAAAAACTAGGTTCTAATTCCAAACTCACCATCTACTACTATTGTGGGTAAGTTTTCCCTTGGAATCTATTCCCTCAACCATAAAATGAAAATAACGATGTTATCAACTTCCTAGAATTTTTATAAGCATTAGATGAGAATAATAGATGTAGAAAATATTTCTCAAAATCCTATGTAAACATTATGATTATTATTATGCTTTGTGTTTATGAGTGTAATTTTCCACTTTATTAGTAAAATGTACCCATCTGGAATATTTTCATATTTACACCTCTCTTATGGTTAAATAATAAAATGTCAGCAGAATGAAGGAATTTTCAAATGTTAATTTTCTTTTTTTTTTTAAGGTTTATTTTATTGTTTTGGACAGAGACAGGGAAAGACAAAGACAGAGAGAGACAGAGAGAAGGGGGAGGGCCCAGAGAAGTCTCCATAGTTGTACGCCAACAGTATTCGACACGGTTTTATTCCACACAAATGGGCGGGAGCCATGCAGGGCAGGAACTGGGCTAGGAGCCTCCCACATGGGAAGCAAACCCCAGTTCAGCATATGGGTCCTCACAGGCCAGGACCAGAATTCGCTCCTCAGACCCTGGGGCTACAAAGAGAGCATTTAACCCACTGAGCCATCCTGGCTTCCCAAATGTTAATTTTCATAGTTTGTCAAACATATGATAAAAATGCTTAAATTCTAATGTTCCTATCATTTCATTATTTGTTCTAACAAGTACATAGAATAATGAATTCAGCTAAGAATGACTTCATGTTAACTTCTCTAATATAAAGCACTTAACTTTTATAATATATGTGGAGCAAATAAGCTCTGAAATATGTAATAGCTTTTAAAGAAATATTTGTTTTCAATTTAGGTTTCAGAGTAATTTGTAGAACTAATTTATATTATTTTAAATGGCCTTTAGTAAAACTCTCAGTGTCAGTAATAGATTAGAAAATGGAAGCATAGTCACAGAAAAAAAAAATGAATTTTTAAAAGCATTGGACCTTTAACACTATCATTATTTCAGAAACCATAATGAAGACAACAACAGTCTATTATTGAAGTAAGATTATCATTCACATTTTGTACTATTTCTGTTTATAGTTAGATGTACTCTGTTACAACATTTTTAATTGTAGATTTAAGTCCAAGGTGTTTTTTATAACCAAGAAGTAAAACATATGTATGTTCATTTTGATGTTAACTTATAATTGAATTTCTTCCGCCCTTGTGTCTACTTACCTTCATGTCTCAAAACAAAGTTATGTTTAGGAAATGCTATTGAATTTACACCTGCGGGGTCCTTCTCAGCCCTACAGTCTGACCCACGTGTTTGGGCACCTCACGCCCACTTCCTCTGATTTTATGCTAGTCCTGAACTCTATTCTCACAGTTTCCTTACTTGAACTCTGCTGTTATTTGCAGCGGGCCTCTATTGTTCTAGCTGTTTGCCTTGTGCATCCAGTTACGTGCAGGCCAAAGAGCTCCCTTCATGAAACTTATAAAAGGCCAGGCTGACAGGATATCTGCCATCTTCCTCGTTCAAAGAAAAATCTGGCTTTGAAAATAGTCTCGGAATGCTCCCTGTCCAAAACCAAACATGGCACATGGTCCTTACAACAATCATTTGTGCGTGTGTTCATTCATTTAAAGGTGATGCAGCAAACTGGTAGAAAGCATGGTCTCTGAAACAATACCCCATTCCCAACTCTGCCCCTTGTTAACTGTGTGGCCTTGAGTGACTTACTTGACCTTTCTGAGCCTCAGTTTCCTCATCTACAAAATGTAGGAAATGATTATACCTATCACATAGAGTTGCTGCAAGAAGTAGTTGAGCTAATTAATATGCATGAAATACTTAAACTGCCTGGTGCATAGCATATGCCCAATGTGTTTCCTCTTAGTATTACTATCATTTTTTCTTATTATTTACTCATTAAATATTAACTGGTCTCTGCTAGTGCTGTTACGTTATGCATTATAATACGACACTGAGCAGAGCAAACCACAAACAGCCCTCATAGAGTCCAAAGAGAGACAAACATAAACCAAACAATCTGCCAAATAGATAATATAAAGATGGTATAAATGCAGGAGGGATGGCTACACCCCGAAGAATCATGGGCCTATCGACCAGGTTTGTTCATGTCGGGAGTCTCTCTGTTTTTTCCAGGTGGCAGGAAGGAGTCTGCTGGGTTACTGCAGTCAGTGAACCAGGACTGACTTGCTTGTCTGATTCTTTTGTGCCCCATTTCCAAGGAAAGGCCTGGTTCCCAGTCTTCTCCATCTTGTAATGTGGTTCTTATAAATTAATGATTGATCCCCTAAGGTTCTTAGTTGCAGGCAACAAAAACCAACTCCAGCTGACTTAAGCAGAAAATGGGATTTATTAAAAACATACGAGTGGCTCCCAGAATTACTTGGGAACTGGCACAGGGCTTTGCAGCTGATGATAACACAAACTCAGAAGGTGGACCCGTCTGGTGAGACCCCCCCCCATTTCCCCTCTGTTCCCACTACTGCCATTGTCACTTTTGAACCTCAGAGGTTATGGCTTATACCACCGATATCCCCAGTCCCAGATGCCACATACAGCCAACTGCCCTAAGGAATTCAGTCTTCCGAAGGAACTCTACGGTAGTGAATTCAATTCTTAAAGCTGCCGTGTCCCTGGCTCTGGGCTCTCAGCCGGTAGCATCTGACTGATGGAGGCTAGGTCTCAGAGCAGCACCAGAACAGCAAGGATTTGGTATTTTCTTCTTCTATATTGTCAATAGGCAAGGATTTGGTATTTTCTTCTATATTATCAGTAGGCCTGCCTCCTTCCAAGATTGGTTAGAAAAGGAATTTTCAAAACATAATGAACATTCCCATGCTAGACAGCCAAAATAATTTTTAAAAGCAAGTGTCCACTATAGGGGTCATCAATGATTTTTCCTTGATAAGTATAATTTTTTAACCCATGTATTAGAAATTCAGTACATTCCAGTAAGGAAGTCTCCTGAGGATTGAAATCCTTCATTATTTTCCTTCTTGGGTTAAAATGGTAGTCTCAGAGCTAGAATGAAAGACTGGTTAAAATACTAGTTGTTTGATTTATCTGTGTTATTATTTTTTCACCTCCTCCACCAGGAAATCATTAATTGCATATTATATTCGTATTTCTCTACCAAGCCTTGTACTCTTTCAACACTCATAAGCTGTGATATTACAGGCCTCTTGCCCTTTAAAAATTATGTTGTTTCTGACTATGACCTCCTTGGAAGAAGTTCAAAATCTTATTACTTGCGGTATTTTAATTTTCTTTATCTAGGAGACAGTCATGAGAGTTTCTCTCTGAAGAAACTTCGTGAAGGACAGCTCTGGGCCCTTGAGATTTGGCACTAGTGAGCTTAATATTAAGTAGCATCTTCGGCACACACTAGAGAAGGAGCCCCAGACACCATGGTCAAGGCCAAATGGGCTTCCAAAAGGATTGTATCAACAGCTTATGATTAAAAAAAAAAAGGAAACTCAGGACATTTCTGCTTCAGGTAATATTTTGTTGCCGTATTGCCATTTTCTTAAGAATCATGACTTTTCCTCTAGTCTTTTATCATGAGACCTTATTTTTCCCCGATATTACACATCTGTAGAAGTTAGCTCAATAAGCATACATTTAGCAAGTTGATCACACTGCTTTAAAAATACTTTACAACAGTGTGAGAAAAATATGTTGAAATGCAGCTCATGTGCAGGTTGATAAACTTGAAGTATACAATCTTGGTTACTTAATTCAGTTTGATTCACCTTAAATAATGGTTCTCAACCAAGGATAACTTTGACCCTTGGAGGACATTGACAATGCTTGGAGACATTTGGTTGTCATAGTCAGGGATGGGTAGGGGCATCATTACTGACATCTAGTGGTAGAGACCAGAGATGTGACTAAAGCCCTACAACGTACAGGACAGCTCCCTACAATGAAGAATTATCCCACCCAGGATGTCACTAATGCCAAGGTTAAGAAACCCTGATGTGAGCACAATGACTTTCATAGCATTTCCAGTGCTTCCTCACTCCATAGCTCCTTTCCTCCCTGGCCTAGAGACATCTCTTCTGGGTCTCTCAGCTCTTTAAAGAAGCAAGATTCTTTCTGAGGGTCACCCCAGCTCTCGTCCTCCAACCTGAACTGCGGAAGACAAAGCTACACCCTGGTCTCATTCTGAAAATTTGTTAAACGAGTTTACCTCGGTAAGTCCTCTTTACTTTTGAGCCTTTTCTGAAACACTTTTACTCAGTTATGTATATTTGAACCTGAAACTTTAACAAACCCAATTTCTATTCTCACCATAGTGTGTGTGTCTGGGCCCAGTTTTTCTAAACAGTATCAACCTAAAGCCGGATGGGCACCCAGCTTTGTCACCTATAGCCCATGTGGCCTTAGCAAGTCTCATAACCTCTCCCCGCTTCATTTCTACATCTGCAAAATAACAAAAAACTAACTTCACAGGGTAGTTTGATCAGATAAAATAATGTAAAAGAGTTTAATCATCTACAAAACAGTAGAATGCTTTTTTTTACTATAAGTATTCATCTTCGTCCCAACTCCTTTCCATGTCCTGCTTCCCTGTGGTTAATCTGCATAGGCCTCCCTGATAAGGATGTCACACGTCTTACCAGTTAAGCACTTGCTTTTAGCAACAAAATCAGCGTATCTATAACATGCATCATTATTACACTTGCTCCTACCCTAATAGACAGTAGATTTACATAGTCACATGTTTTAAAGCATAGAGAGGAGGTTACACTGCAATTGGACCCTCCCCAATTTTAGAAAAAAAAAATTACAGATACTTCAGAATTTTAATATATCATAGTTGTGGGTAGAAAATAAAATGAATCATTAAATATTGTATTTTCTCATAAGAACAATCTTATAATTTGTGCTTGAAAAAGAAATATGGTATCTAATCAAAGAAAGAACCAATGTCTATAATCTTTAAAACAGAAACATATTCAAGCCATAGAAAATAAACATAAATGTGTTGCACATTCTGATATGTATTATTTTTGTTAGTCTTAACATTTATAAGACTTCTTTGTTGATAATACTTGGCTAGTTTATGTCTTATGAAAACACAGCTCATAAAAATCTGAATTACTGTCCTCTTATTTTTTTAGTAAATTTCTTTAAAATTAGCAGAAATCGGGAGCCGGGATGGCTCAGTGGGTTAAGCACTCACTTTGCAGCCCTGGGGACTGAGGATCGAATCCCGGCCCCGGCCCGTGCGAACCCATATGCTGAACTGGGGAGTGCCCCCAATTCGGTTCTCAATGGGTGAGACCCCGGCCCAGTTCCTGCCCTGTGCAGCCCTGCACCCACCTGTGGAATGAAACTATGTGGAAAGACTGATGACGTGCAACTATGAAGACTGTTCTGGGTCCTCCCCCTTCTCTCTGTCTCGGTCTCTGTATCTCTCTCTCTCTCTGTCAAAAACAATAAAAATAAATCTTTAAAATTAGCAGAAATAATCAAATCCATCCCATCTACCTTGGAGGACCTGGCAATGTTAAGACCATTATCCATAAAGTCACTGCAGGATCTAAGCATTTGAAGGTTTCCCAAAGAAGCTGAATTCCCTGTTGCCTCTGTCCCGTGGCACTGGGTGGGGAAACAAACCACCAAAGGACATCTACAAAGAAATGAGAGGCATAAAGGACAATTACAGTCCTTTGGCTTTGAACATTGCAAGGCATTGATTTGTTGATTGTTGATGAAGCACAGAGCTTTTTGAGGAGCAGCCCATGGAGACACATTCCAGTCCCCTCCCCTGAGTTACAGCCCAGCGTCAACAGCAGGAAACACTGTGTCAGAGTGTGGAATGAGCAAGTCTATTCACAACCAAGTGAATTATAGGCGTTAAACAGTCACACACATTACAATTGTCTACATTTCCTAGTAACCTACCTTTCAATTTCATAAAATATGATTCCTTTGCCCCCATATGTATCCTTTAGTAAGGATACATATGAAGCAAGACATTTCAGAATTATTATAGTTAGCAATGTTATAAAGGCAGACATTTTGATGTGTGAATATTGAATCAAAAATTCATTTCCCTTCACCAACAAGCATGTTTTTAGAAGTTATTCCTGATGCACATAATCAGACTTTATATCAGGGGTGTCCAAACTTTTGGCTTCTCTGGGCCACATTGGAAAAAGAATTGTCTTGGGCTACATATAAAATACACTAACACTAACAATAGCTAATGAGTTATTATTAAAACAAAAGAACAAACAAAAAAAAACTCCTGTTTTAAGACAGTTTACAAACTTGTCTTGGGCTGCATTTAAAGCCATCATGGGCCACATGTGTCCCATGGGCCGTGAGTTGGACAAGCTTGCTTTATACTGTCTCCATATAGTCACTATAATCAGCACTGGCAATTTACTGATCCTTGTCCTTGAAGGCAGATTGCTATTTAATAATCCAATGCAATTTTGGCTCTTCCTTTAAGAGGTCTTTAGTTGTGTCACAAATTCAAATCAAAATGGCAGACTTCACAAGCTACGTCTGTCTCTTAATCCATCTGATATAGTTCCCTAAAGAACCATTTCAGCAGTTGCTGTTCCTTGTGACTGTGACATTTGCCTTTTTGATTACAGGTTCAGGATTACACAATTAACACTTCAGAAATTTCATCCCAGAGGTGTGCCCAAAAATTCTGGTACTGCCAAAGGTGAGTGGTGGTGCCTGGCATGGCAATCCATATATATGGATGTATTAATTAATAAAAGGAAAAATAGCATGCTTTTCAATTGATAGTATTTTGCCTAAACCATACATTTGTTTTCATAATCAAGAGAATAATAATAAATTATCTTTAATAATTAAACATAAAAGGTGACACATAATTCAGAACAAAGAAGAAACTCAAACTTCTCAGTAGAATAAGTTCTGCTCACAAATAAGTGTCTACAGTAAGTCAGGATCTTTCCTTGTCTCTGAACTAACCACGTCTGTTTGGTCAAATTAACTCACCATCTTCCCAAAATAGCTTAACTCCTCTCAGCTAAGCCAGCCAAACTCCGAGTCTGCTGCTGCCATCATGACCCCATCCTTGGACAAAAATTTCTGAAGGATTACAGCTATTGATGTTCTTCACATTCCAAGGCTGAGGCTGTTTAAGTTCAGCCTTCTCCCATTCTAGAACTTAAGATAGAGCCTTTGAAGTAGAAGTACCCAGGCAGCTCTAGCACCTCGGTCACTCCACTTGTATGCCCAGCCCAAATGTTGTAGCCTCCCAGATTCATGGCTACCACTGTCCCCTGCATACACATGCACACACAACATGGCCTGAGGTTGCCCCCCCCCACCCTCCGCCCAACCCCCCAGCCCAACTCTGGTCCTGGACTATTGCTCACTGATTCATCAGCATGTGGAACTGGAACTCAGTGCTGATACCATGCATTAATTTTAGAGGGCTTAATCAGGGTACAGTGAAGAACAAGATTCCTTGAAACTTCAATCTCAAAATTGTTTAACTATCAGGGTCTTATCTCTTCATGACAGCGAATCTGCATGCGGCATGTGACCTAAATGAGAACTTGAGAGATGCAAGAGAATAGGAAATTGCATTTTATACTCCTGTAGACCTTCTGTGTGATGTTAATGACATTTTAGCACTGCACTGTTTTGACCACATTTGAAAAGTTTGTCAGTAATATTTTATATGGGCCATACTTTCTTCTCCCCCAAGAAAATCCCTACAATACATTCAGCAAGTCTACACTGTTGTAACGACTTGTCCTACTAGCTGAGTCCACCTAGTCCTTGAATCTACCGAGCCTACACCTGTCTTGGCCTTTGCAATTGCTGTTCCTTTTGCCTGGAATGCTCTCCCTACAGAAGGTTCAGTGGCTCACTCCTTATTCATGTCTCAACTCAAATATTCTGCTCTCAGAAAGGCCATTTTTGAACCCCTTATCAGCTAATGCCCCCCAACAACATTCACTATTATAATATCATTCTTTAGTTTCTTTATAGCAATAAATACTACCAAAATTATCTTATTAACTTATTATCTGTCTCCCCTACTAGAATATTTATCTCCATGAGAACAGAGATCTTATCTGACTTACCACTCTCATGTCAATTCCTAAAATAGTGTCAGGCATTGAATTAGTATGTATTCAATGAATTATTTCTTGTCAATTCATATCATGTTTTAAATATCTATTAGACCTATGTCTACTTTATTACTCTTTCTTGTCTCCTCACTTTTACAAACTTCTTAGCACAATGACCAAAACTCTTTCAGTTAAATTAGACCTAAGTTTGACTCCACATAGATGTGACTTAATAAAAATAATTTTATTTTTCTAATTCTTAAATTAATATTTGCTAATAGAAAACTTAGAAAATATAGAATAGTGTAGGAAAGAAAGCAAGAAATCAACCATAAGCTCACAACTCAGAGAATGCTATGATTAGTATGTGATTCCTTCTAGTATTTTTTCCTAAGTTTTAAATATGTACATAATTAAGTGTTCTGTACCCAATTCCACACTAGCAAGCTAAGTGTCTAGCTAAGTAAGTGTCCTACAATTCAACTCAATTCTGACATAAGAATAATGTTCTTATGTCAGAATTGAGTTGAATTATAAGAACATTATTCTTATGTCAGAATTAGGGGCAATGCAAGGGAACTAACTCCCTTAGAAGGTTGAAGGTGGATCTAAGGATCACAGAATACAATGCAGTGGAAGGGGATCAGCCATGGATCAGAATTGGGGGCCTACTCAACCATTATACAAAGGCTGTCTGAAAAGTATCCAGCCATGTAATCATTCTCCTTAATATTGACAATGGCTGGATTTTTTCTGGGCAGCCCTTGTATATTAGGTATTGGAGGGCAGGGGACACAGATACTCTGTTTAATTTAATTCATGCGTCTCCCTATCAAAAAAAAATAAATAAATACATCCAGGCCCAAATATTATGAGATCATAGAATTTGAACTTGATACTGTGAAAGGCTAGAACTTTGGGGATTATTCCCCTGGAAGACAGTATGCATGTATTTTGTTTGTGGGGGAAAAAGGTAAACCTAGTATTTAATGAACAGAAGGGCTGACTTAGTAGTCACTAGTCTTGCCTGCTCATGCTTCACCCTTTGGAGCACTCTCGCCCTCTAGTGGTTGGGTGGGGCCATGTGACTAATTTTAGCAACTGAGTTGTGAACATAGTGATATAGTAATTCATTCTAGGCCAGAATATTTAAACCAAGCTTGTCCAACCCACGGCCCACAGGCCACATGCAGCACAGGACTGTTCTGAATGCGGCCCAACACAAATTTGAAAACTCTTAAAACATTATGAGATATTTTTGCAATTTTTTTTTAGCGTAGTAGCTATCATTAGTGTTAGTGTATTTTATGTTTGGCCCAAGACAATTCTTCTTCCAGTGTGGCCCAGGGAATCCAAAGGCTGGACAGCCCTGATTTAAACATTTAATTGCCATTGTGAGTTCCTCTGATGCACTTTTCCCAATAGGGTGGCAACTCCAAGCCTGGGTTTCTGAGTAACTATGACAAGCAAATTCACCTGCAATCCACGTTACATAGGTAACATAAATAAGCAGTAAACCTTTTATTTTAAGAAAATATGATTTGGGGGGTTATATGTTCTAGCAGACTAATCTAACCTATTATGAATAAAATACCTATTTATTGTCTACATCTTGCATTAAAACTTAGGCTTAAGGAAGATCAGAATCTTGTCTATTTGCTTTAAGTTATATGCCAGCTATTTATCACTACATTGGTTCTAGCAAGTACTCAATAAATAGCTGAATTAATAGATATTTTGAATATCTTGAATTAATGAGCAGGTGAATAATTCTCTTAGCATAATTAAGGTTTTTGTTCTAGGAACAGCTCTCTTCTGACAAAAATTTCTGTATCAGTCAAGATTGGCTCAGTGTTGCTGTACTAATAAGCACCAAAATCTCAAGTGCCTTCGAACAACAAAAATTTAATTATTTTATTACCTATTTGTTATGGTACGGAGAGGGAGCTCTGCTCATTCTAGTCCCTCAGGAACCCAGGCTAACTGTAGCCACTGCTACTGTCTTGAAAGTTGTTGGTTTCCATAACAGAGGGATTAAAGAGCTCTGAGGGGTCTTCTATTGGCAAGCCTGGAAGTGACTCATATTACTTCTTTTCATAACTAATAGGCCCAAATTAGTTACATGGCATTACTCAACCACAGGAAGCCAAGAAGAGCAATTCTCTCTTGTGCCCAAAATGGCAGACAAAAAAAAAAAAATTCATGAACGCCATGAATACCAAACAAAACAGGTATACAAAATAGTAATGAAAATGTTTGTGATTAGTGAAGTGAAGGAAATAAAACTGGGCTATATGGTAGAAGTAATAGGGGGACCTACTTAAAGTGGTAGTCTGGGAAGCCTCTACAAAAAGGTGACATTTGCATTGAGACCTCAAAGATCAGATGGACTGGACAAGAATTAAAAGAATGTTCCAGACATGAAGCAATGAGCATAATGGCCCTATGGTAGAATGAGCATGGTTTTCCCTGAAACTGACACAAGATGAGATCTATGGGAACCAAAGAAACAATGGAAGTGGGAGAGGCCAAGTCATGAGATAGAGACCCTCAGGGTCAGGTCACTGAGGACCTTGAAGGCCATAACAAATAATCAGGATTTTTATCCTAACTACAATAGGAAACCACTGAAAGGTCTTAGTACAAGAAATAGATGTTTGGTTTAGGTTTTAAAAAGGTAACTCTGGCTATATAAGGAATTACTTGGGAAAGTGTAAGAATAAAAATGGGGAGACCAACTAGGAGGCTCTAAAGCCATGCAGACAGATGATAGGGCTGGGAAGGGGTGGGGGGAGGGGTAAATCAGTAGTGAAGATGGCAAGAAGTGAACAAGATAAGATAGTCTGGAGGACTTACAGATGAATTGAATATGAGGAAAAGGTAGGAGTTATTTATGATTCCCATTGTCAAAGACAAAGCAAGACACTAGTTGAAGTGATAAGGACAGACTTCTATCAGTAAAGAATTACTGCAGAAGGGAAGAGTCCATTGTGAACTGAACTCAACTTTGCTTGGGCAGGTGACTGGGTGTTGTAAAGGGAGAGGGAGGGAACAGGATGAGTGAGGTCTCTGTAGAGTCAGGGATGTGAAAAATTAAAGCAGGTTAGTCAGTGTCAGTGTGATTAGGCCAGCTGTGTCTGCTAGCTGGCAATTATGAAAATCAGTATTCTATCCTCTTACAGAGACTGGGAGACGAGGCCCTATCCCCTAGTGTTGGCTGGGACAAACAGGGAAACAGATTTTCTTTCTTTTTCTGGCAGATTTGAGTTTCATCAAGCAGGAACTTTAAGGAGGACTATGGCCATTTTAGGGATGTGGTCTTGAGCTCTTAGAAACTCTGTTAGTGTTTAAGTCTTTATAGATCAAGGTTGAGACTAGTCAAGAAGACGGCTCAGAGGAACTTGGCTAGAGTTTGGTGAAGAAGAGAATCTTTGTCTCCATGTTTCTGGTTTTTATGACAGGGTGATTGGTAGTATCATTCACAGTGACAGGGAAGTCTAGGGGACAATTAGGTTGAAAAATCTAGAGGAGATTAAATCCTAATTCGGACATGTGAAGTTTAAGACATTGTAATGGGTAAGAATTAAATAGAAGAGTGGATCACACAAAAGTCTGGGAGACAGCTGTAAATCAAGAGCTGTCAATGTGATCTACCTCAAAGATCACATAGGTGGGCATGAGAGGTAAAGAGATGGGGACTCCAGGATTTACCTAACAAATCCTTGAGATTTCGTTTCCAGAAGCATAGCAGCATTAGGTATTTGGTTGCATTTCTAATGGTCACAAAGTAAAATGAACAGAGTAACAATCTCTTCTGATTTGAAGCCTATCTCTATTTGCTATTTCTAAATGATAGCCACCCCCCCCAAAAAAAAAATTGCATTTATTGAACATAGTTGTTATCCCCATTTTACGTATGTGGAAAACAGAACAGAGAGAGGTTAAATAACTTGCTTAAGGCAACACAAAATGAGTAATAAGAATTGGGTCCTGGGGAAGCTGGGATGGCTCAGTGGGTTGGGCGCTCGCTTTGCAGTGCCTGGGACCCAGGATTGAATCCTAGCCCCGGCCCGTGCGGACCCATGTGCTGAGCTGGGGGGTGCCCCCAGTTCGGTTCTCTCTCTGTCTCTGTATCTCTCTCTCTGTCAAGAACAATAAAGAAAAAAAAAATTAAAAAAAAAAAAGAATTGGGTCCTGTATGGAAAACTAAGCAATCTGGTTCCAGAGTTTGTGTTCTGAGCCCTTATATTATATGGCAACAAGCATAGTAGTTTTGTTTAATGGTACATAAATAATGGACTTCAAAATATAATAGTTCAATGAGTTTTTATTGGATCTCTCTCTGCTCATGTGTGTACATCTGGATCATTAGGGTTGAGGCACAATTTATCTAGTGGCTGTGCCTCGAGTTATTACAGACATAATCTAGAAAAAGTAGACTGCCTTCACTAGAAAGGACCTGAAGCTTCAAACCCTTAAAAACAAATGAACACAAATTAAAAAAAATGCAATTGTATCGGACAGGTAGGCGCCCTCTGCCCTATGGCATCAAAGTGAAATCCTAGTCCTGGATATCATTTGCTGTCAGGGAAATGAGAAAAAAAGTTTCCCCACTCACACTGAAGTTTACCCTCCGCATAAGCTCCGCATAGTATTGGCACACTAAATTCACATTGTTGTCATGGGTATTAAACAGGTCCTTGGGGAAGCCGGGATGGCTCAGTGGGTTAAGCGCTCACTTTGCAGCGCCGGGGACCAGGGATCGAATCCCGACCCGTGCGGAACCATATGCTGAACTGGGAGCTCCCCCAGTTCAGTTCTCTCTCTGTCTCTGTCTCTGTATCTCTCTCTCTCTCTCTGTCAAAAAACAATAAAAATAAATAAATAAAAATTAAAAAAAAAGAAGAGAATGTCTTTAAAAAAATAGTTAAAAAAAAAAACAGGTCCTTGAACACACGAATTAGTTTATTTCATCTCTTTCTTTACTATATCCTAGAAGAGTTGTAGGAGCCCCGAAAGTGATGCTTGATAACAGAGGAAGGGAGGGGAAAGAGAGGGGGAAGGAATTCAAATCAATCAGTACTACTGGACACCTTAAAAGTGAGCAACATGCCCTCCAAGGTGTTTTGTTGTTGTTTTTTGTTAAGTTTTTCCCATTGATTGTGAGCAGAAACATACTAATCCCATCTAAGACACTAACTCTCCAGCTTTACTCGCTTTCTGCCCTCCCAGGCCTCTGACCCCACTTCACTAGCCTCCCAGCCCTGCCTCTCTCCTGCCCAGCCCGCCTGCCTTGCCACTGCGCCTGCGCACAAGGAATGCTCCCCTGAGGGCCCTCGGGGCGGGATTCTGAGAGCTGGGAGGAAAGAGGAAGAGGAAGTTGGGGGAGGGCCCTAGCTGGAGTGAACCGGAAGTATAAACTCTCAGGCTTCATCTAGGCCTGGCGGAACCTGCTCGGCTGGGCCCGGTGGCTGCAAAAAAACTTTCTCCCGCCCCAACGGTTACAGTGGCCAACTGCCTCGCCCGCCTGGCAGCCTCACCCGCTCCTTCTCTTCTCCTCTCGGGCTAGGCGCGGTCCTGTCTCCCTCTCGCCCAGCGATATCCGCTTGCTGCCACCGCTGCCGTCTCATCTTCTGCCCCGCCGCCTGGCCCGCCCCGCTGCAGTGATGTGCGACAAGGAGTTCATGTGGGCCCTGAAAAATGGAGACTTGGATGAGGTGAAAGACTATGTGGCCAAGGTAAGTGGCGACAAGTGGCGTAGATGAGAGTTCGGAGGTGGGATGGATGTGAGGCTGAGGAAGCTGTTGGGAGCTGAGCTGGCGGGGATGGGGGTTGGGGGAGAAGAGGCGTCCTGGATGGAGGTGGCACCAAGAAGAGGGGAGTCGGGGAACCTCTAAACTGAAAGAGGGGTCCTAGTAGCACGGCCTCATTCTATCAGGAACTGCTGTGTTGATACAGCCAGCCTCTTGCTTTCCTGACCCCTTGGGGGAGGGGAGAAGTGGTAACTGAGCACTGATCATGTGTTTGGTCCTCTTTTACGCCAGTTACTAAAATCTTTTTTTGAATGAGGTAATTCTCCATCTTGAACCTGCCCACTACAGAATGAAGTGGCCTAAGTGATTAGAATCAGAGGAACTTTTTCATAACTGTGGGGCTGTGAATGAATTTAACTATTCACTGACCCTGACCATGAGTACCAGAAATAGCAATAGTTAAAATGATGAAACTTGGTATCACTTCACTGCGGGAGTCTTAACTTTGGGTGTGGCCTCTCCTCTCCCCCACTACAACAAATACATATTTGCTGCTAGTCACTAGCAAGAAGGTTGTTATTTAGCATCTGGGAGTGTTTAAGATACCTGAGTAGTTTTCAGACAAGCATGTCAACTCTAGTTAGTCCATCTTTCTCCTTGATTCCATCTGAAATGCTTACATGTGTAATCAACAGTGATGCAGTTTAGTCACAGTATATTTGAGGGTAAAATCATAATGAAGACAGCTAATCATAAAACTAAATTCAAAATACAAAACTGAATCCACATTATGGCTGGCCTTCCTTTAGACCCTGAATCTGCGTTTGGTAATTATGAGAACTTATATGTGATTTTGACATGATGATAATCAAAAATCATCCAAAACAGAACTATAACTTTATGGCAACCAGGCAGAGCATCTGGCTCATCTAAAAGTGTGAAAAACACCCAATCTGGATTTTAGTTCTTCAGAGGGTGTGAACTCTAGTATGATGTTTTGTTTTTGCTTCAGAGATCTGTTAGGAAGCAAGTAAACAGAAGCAGAGTTTCTTAAAATTTGTAGTATGTGCAAGGCAAACTATTGATAGTTTTCACTCTGTTTAATACCATGGTAATTTACACTTTTTACATGTAAATTATCTGCTTAGTTGTTATTTGCAGTGGATTTTTAGGAAACAATTCATTCACTGCCTTCTCAGCCAGTGGCAGTTTGAAACCTGCCTTATTGGATGTTTCAGTGTAAGATTAAAGGGAAGAAATTACCTGGAACACTTCAATCCATGGTACCTTTTCCAGTTGTGGGACACTGCAGTGAGTAGATTTTTGTTTTTCTGTTATTGTGGAACCTTGAAATAAAATTAAGTACTAACTGAGCTTACAGTTATAAAATAACACAATTTATGTAGTATCTTCCTGATACATTATTTTATATCCTGTGAGTCATGTGAAGTAAGTCCCTTTATTAGTCTCATTTTACAGATAAGTTTACTGAGATGCAGGGTACTTAAGAAAAAAATCCAAAGTTACAGAGATAACAAATGATAAAGCCAGAACTAAACTGCTGACTCCAAAACGTACACTCTGTAACTGCTCCATGGAGTCTTGCACAATCTAAAATGTAATTGAGAAAGCATATGATTGCAAGATTTTTAGTAGGATATTCCCATGGTCTATGTCCATCCAGGCCAATAAATAATCTATAAAGAGTTCTCAATCACACAAACACATTTATGGAAAAATATGTGCCAATAACAATGGATTAATTTGTATTGAGTTAGTTTTTAAATTAGGCCATTATGTTTAGTTTGATTTTGTTTTTTCCTATTGTTACCATACTACCTACTCTCATTAACAAAAAAGATGTGCATGAAAGGGAGGAAAGACATTCAAAGAAAAGTAAAAGTATCAAGAACTGGTTTATCCAAAAAGGTTTTTCTGTAATAGAATCCTATAAACAAATCATTGAGCTTTTACCTTTGTTAGTTTTTGTTGAGTACTTGAGTCTCTTAAAATATCTTTTGCATTATTAATGAAAAATAACCAAAAAAAACCCACAAAAAGCTATGTCCACTCCAGTTTTTACTCACTGAAATCCCATATGCCTATTCATACTCTTTTCTTTTTTTTAATTTTTTATTATTATTGTTAAATTTGTTGGGGTGACATTGATTGGTAACAATTAGAGAGCTTCAGGATGTACAAGTCTACATCACATCACCTATGCATAGCATTATGTGCTCACCACCCAGAATCAGCTCCCCTTCCATCACCGTATGTTCATGGACATACTCTTAAGTCCTTAGAACATAGTTTCTTCTGCAGCAGCCATCTTTCCCAGCTTATTCATCAACCCACCTTTTTAATCCAGCAGTTATGAACACTCATTACTATTTTCTGAGTTTAGGTCATGTAAATTGATCTGAGTGTGTACAAAGAAAGTACATGAAGAAGCATTTGTACTTGTCTAGTTTTCCTCCTAAGGGGTGAGAGTCTTTAAAATATGCTTGTGTATAACCCTGTGAAGATCTCTCACATTGCTAATATAAGAATGGTCCTGTAAGAGAAACATTTTAATATTCTCTTTTTTAAATTAATATTTAAAAATTGAATAATTGTATTTTTTTCTACCTGCTTCTAACATACATTCAGAATTCTGAAGTATGGGTAGGCATAAGTTATTGGTTTTGTGTAAGTTCCTGAACTCTAAAAATCAGTCCGAGTTCCCAAATTAAAGAAAATTGTATGTCTCTAAATGGGAAAAGCAGCATATAAAGAAAAATTTAGATTACTTCGTAATAAATGTTTATCTCTAACAAAACCTTTCAATTAAATCTTTGTCTCCCCTTTTTGCATTTATGTTAATTCAGCCCCCACCTAAGCAGACCATCTAATGGATAACTCTCTTCAGATAAATTCCAAATTAAGCGTGTATTTTCTCCAAAATTGTTTGTTTCTGTTGTCTCCATTTTGACTAATGGCATCATGATCCAGCCATTTGCCCAAACTAGAAATTGGGGAATTTTCTACCTCCTTAGTTTCTTTCACTTAGTCCTTACTCTCTGTTCTTACTGCTGCTACTTTAGATTAGTTGTTGCTTTTCCCCCATGGACTGTTTTTATTGTTGCTGTTTTGTTTTGTTTTGACTAGTTTTCCCCTTTTTCCTGCTCAGCTTGCACATTTTAGTGAAAGAGATCACTCTATAATGTGAATCTGAGCATGTTAGTTATCCTTTTCAGCCAACCTTCACTTCTCTTAAAATACTTTTGTAATTACACATTATTTATTTTAAAAATGGTCAATCCCTTAGTTTGGCATACTTGGCTGTTATGACCTGGCCTGTGCCTGCCTTTTCTTTTTTTTTTTTTTTTTTTTTAAGATTTATTTTTTTTTTTTTGACAGAGAGAGAGAGAGAGAGAGAGAGAGAGAAGGAGAGAGAAGGAGAGAAGGGGGAGGGCCCAGAGCAGTCTCCGTAGTTGTATGTCATGTTTTTGACATGGTTTTGTTCCACACAGGTGGGCCGGGGGCCTCCTGCATGGGTAGCACACCCCAGTTCTGCATATGGGTCTGCACGAACAGGGGCTGGGGCTGAGATTCAATACTAGGTCCCCAAAACTGCAAAGCAAGTGATTAACCCGCAGAGCCATCCTAGCTTCCCTGTGCCTGCCTTTCTAAATTCACCTCTCTACCAGCATCACTCTGCTCCAGACCCTGCCATTTCTTACTTGTATATCTTTACACATACTCTCATCCTCCTTGTCCAGGTCTGCTCACCTCAAACCCTAACCCCCAACCCGGTGAGCTGCTATTTATCCTCTTAGCTTAAATATCACCTCTTCCAGACAACATTTTTACTTCAAATGGAGTGCTCCTTCTTTTACTGTTCCACTTATCAGTTTGCTATGTTTTGTTCACTTGTTTGTTTTTTAATTAAGCTCTGAGCCTCTGGTGGGTAGATACTATATGTATTCTTTTCCATCTGTGTATCTCTAGTACAGTACCAAGGAATTTCACACATTAAAAGCCTATGTTCCAAGTAAGAAATTCTTTTTATTTTTAGCTCCAGTTAAAATATACTTCATCAGTTATATAATGATAATTATCATTGACAGGATGACTTACATTACCAGGTATTATAAAGCACTCTGCAAGATTTTCACCTAAATTTTTTGCTTTTTACCATAGCATTTCAATATAGGTAATAGTACTCCCATTTTAAGGATGAGGAAATTGAAGCTTAGAGAAATTAAGTAATTTAATAAGGTCACAAAGTAAGTAGTACAACTGGGATTTAAACCCTGAGCTGTCTGAATCTACAGCCCATATATTTTTCACCATATCAGTCTGTCTTGAAATGGTTATCTGGTTTCTTAGTTCTCAGTAGGTTAAATCAGCACATAGAGAAAATGAGAAAGGGGCTTGCAAAAAGCAGGCACAAGCTATCTCTGATTATGAATGAAGAGTAGAAAAATGGCTACAATTTTTAAAACTTTAATGTAACTATTTGAAAATAATTAGCATAAGATACAGCAGTTCTGTACTTTAAATTTCATCAGAGGCTATTTTTGTTCATAAAGACTATTTGATAGCTTGTGGAAACTTGTATTTATAGTCGCACATAATCTTATTTATTTTTATAATTATGATTCTTATAGTACAGAAAAAAGAATGAAGTATTGCAATTTCATAATGGTTTAAATTAAATAGAACTTTTTTCAGAAAGTATGTTCTTAAAATTTTATATATTTGAGCACTATGATGCTGTGTACAGGTATATCATTTACTTATTACATCAACCCGTATGAATGACCCCATTTTAGAGATTTGAGAGATGAAGAGACTGAGGCAAAGATTAAATAACTTGCCCGAGGTCATAAAGCTCTTGCTTGAGTAGTAAAGCTGAGATTTTAACCTGGTCTCTGACTTCAGAGCTCCTTGCTATTACACTTAATACCATTCACCTTCATTTCTCAATAATGCTAGGTAACTGAGGGGATACTATATTATTCAGTCTATAAGTGTTAAAAATAATCACAGCAGGAAGGTAAGTATCCTTGAGACTTCGTAGAGATGATCTGTGTGGAGGATTTTGAGGATCCAGCTCTCTTAGAGGTGAATGCTTGTGAGTTGTATTGATAAGTAGTCTGTATAATCTCCAGTAGGTCTGATAAATTTACTCCCTTGTTTACATGTGTTACATTTCACTTGCTGTGAAATACTATACTTCAGGTCTCTAACTTCCCTTTCTCTGTGGTTTCCTTTCGCTCTCCAGCCCCCATTCTAATTACATCTGCCTTTGACACTGATAGGCTTGAAAAGCCACAATTGTGCATCCAGTTAGAAGATAGGATCTCTTGAACCTGAGAAAAATAATCTTCAGAAATTGCAAGACTTAATGGGATCACTTTTTACCTCCTAATAAAATAGGCATTAAAAGAGATCCTAATTCAATCTATCTTTATAGTTTTATGCAGTGTCCTTTTTGTTTCTTTTTTGAATTATCAGTTTCATATCATAAATCATTTTCACTGTTATACCCTTCCTATATCAGGGCTCAAAACCCCGTCAGAAAGCGAATAAATATATCAGGTATATGTGCCCTCAGTAGATACAGAAAGTTTAGTTTAAATACTTTTCTTTCCATTTAGCCTTTTACTTTTTCTTTGAATATAAAGTAAAGGAAGATCTATTTTGATATTAGAAGGCAAGTGTTCACTCATGTCTGTAAGTTAGACAATATAGTGTTTTGCTTTGAGATTGTAAACATTGTCCTTACACTAGTGCAGACAATCAAAAGTGTAAGAAAGTTGATTTCAATTATAAAATAATATATGCTTATTATTTAAAAGACAAATCTGCATTGACTAGAATAAAATGAAACAAAGTGTCCCATTGCCTTCCCTCTACCCAGGTGGTGTCTTTATTTTTTAATATAAAATGTATTAGGTATTTTAAGACAGAATATAAAAAAATAAAAATTGGCTCATGAGTCTACTATCTAAATAATTTTTATTAACTTTAAAGAGTGAAATTAAAAATAATTTTTAAATAAAATGTGAAATTAAATTAATTTAGGTACAAATTAGAAAAGGTAACAGCCATCTCCCTCCCCTCCTCAGTCCCTATGAACAAAGAGCCATTCTTAATAGATTTATGTAATTAATTTCAGTAAATCATTTACTTACTCATCCATTTCTCCACTTAAAAGAAAATTCTGTGCACACTTCTACATTTTGTTTTCTTAAACTCTTTAATAATTCATCTTGGGTTCCACATTGAAATTTTATTTATCTGCCTTGCCCCTTTTTTAAAGGGTACGAAGTATTTTATGTGTGGTGGTACCTTAGTACTCGTTAATTGGTTCTGTGAGGCACAGTGAGTATCAAAAACAAGTACTACACACCCATTTTTCCCATAAGGAATAATGTAAATAAATTAAATGTGTTCCCAATACCCAAAATGACCACAGATGCCAAAATAAGTCTGCAAGGGCATGTGCACAGGGCAAAGCTATCAGGGGACTAATGTGTAACTCCTTGTTTCGGCTGGAAATGGAAGTGACTCACAGGCAATCAACAAGGACACCTTGTAGCTTTCAAGTCGAGTACCAGGACAAAATTTTCATGTCAGTTGAGTACCAAATTCACCGAGTTTCAAAGCAGTTGAGTACCAAGGTATGACTATATATTTGTAATTTAACTAGTGCTCTATGATAAATATTATCTTCCCAACTTATTTTATGCCTAATAATGTTATAGTGATTACCTTCATATATACCCCCATGACAGCTTTGAGAGTATATACCAGTATACTGTATATAGTGTTTATATTACCTGCATACTACTCTCCTGAGGAGTTTTATCATAGCTATGCATGAGACCATTGATCATTTCCTCACATCTACCACACTGGGCAGCATTAGACTTTTTAGTTTTTGCCATTTTTTTTAAAGATCTATTTTATTGTTTAAAAGGAGGCGAGAGACATACAGACAGAGGAGGGGAAGGTCTCCATAGTTGTTCATCATTAATTGCAACATAGTTTGACACAGGTAGATGTGAGGCCGAGCAGGGCGAGAACGGAACTGGGGGCCTTCTGCATGGGAGGTAAGAACTTTCACCACCACATGCCATCCCTGTGGCTGCCAGTTGCATAGCAGTTCAGCACATGGGTTTGCATGGCTGGGGCCAGGACCTAGACCTCGCAGTTGCAAGGCAAGTGCTCAACCTGCTGAGCTATTCTGGCATCCCAGTTTTTTGCTGTTTCAATAGGTGGAAAATGATGTTGCTTTGATTTGCATCTCTTTAATAAGAAAACTGAGGTCTTACTAACCCTTTATTAGCATTCTCTCCAGGTTTCTTGCTTATATATACACATTTATTTTCTATTGGGCATTTAGTTGGGTTTTTTTTTATTTAATTGTATGAATCCTTTACAAATTAAGGGAGTAAGTTTTTTAGCATGTGTTTTGCAAATATTTTTCCAAGTTTGTCTCTTGACTTTATATATTTTATTGTACAACAGACTTTATCTTTAATGTGGTTAAATATATCACTTCCCCCTCCCTTTTGTGACTTGGATTTTTGTGTCCCATTTACAGAGACCTGTTCTTCTCTAAGATTATAAGTGAATTTGTTCTTCTCGAACTTTTATTTATTTATTTATTTTATTTCATGTTTTACATTTTAGGCATTTGATTCTTCTGTTTATTTGGAAGTAAGGCATGAAATAGGAAGATAGATTATTTGTATGTTTGTTTTTGTAACAGTTAGATCCCACATTACTTATTGTATAATTCCTTTACCTATTAATCTGAATTTTATCAAACAGAATTCCAATATGTGTTTGGATTTCTTTTTTTCTATCCATACTAAACGTTTGTAATGATTATAGCTTAATAATAAGTTTTAGTGTGGACTAGGGCCACTTTCCCTCTTATATTCTGTTTAGAATTTTTGCAGGTGGTTCTTTAAGATTTTTTTTCTTTTTCTATTATATCAGAAAAAACCATTTGGATTGTTTGGAACTACCTCCCATTTAAATCATATGTCTTCATTAGCATTAAACACTTTTTTTTTCTGGAATGATGGTTTCATGTGATCTGAAGTACATAATTCTTCAGCTTTTAATTCTTTATGAAATATCTTAGGATAGGAGGATATGATGTAATATAGGAATATGCTGTCCACAGATACAAAACCCATGGAAATGAAAGGCTAACTGCATATTTATTGAAAAAAACCATGTAAGAGTAGACCTGCATAGTCAAAACTTTGCTGTTCAAGAGTCAACTGTATATGGTTCTGATAGCTTGAAAGCTCAATTTTTTTTTTAAGTCCATAAAACATTACAAAGGTAGAAAGGAACTGTGATTCCTGAAATCAATGAGAAAATAAATCAAAACATAAGAAGCCGACCCAAGAAGATGAAGGGGCAAAAAGTCATATTACCTTAAAGTTTCAGAGGCCTGTACAATAATTAATATTATAGGAATGCAACCTCAAGCTTCAAAAAAAGCTTATATGGCCTACTTTTCTCTCATTTAAAAATTCAGAGGCATGTGTGACATATTTTGGAATGGTTTCTATTTCACTATATATTAATAAAATAATTAACATTTTAATACTTAGGTCAGAACTCTTGATCATTTGAAAAATTAGATATTCAAAAAAGGATTAAAATTTTCACCCACAGTATAATTGAAGCTACAGTACTTTCCCTTAAGAATTTGAAGGTACAATGTTGGTGAAACTGTAGAGCTTAAAGGTATTGGCTTTGGAATTACCGTAAACTCTACAGCTCTGGCACTCTTACTGACTGGACCACTTTGGGTGATGTAGTTAACAGCTCACAATTGAGTTTCCTTAATTGGGAAAAATGAGGGTAATACTAGTGATATCTATTTGCTATTTCGTTTTCCCTGGCATATGGTGAATGCTAACAAATGTTGGCCATTTTTACTGATTATAACCATAAATTTGTTTATAAGCAAAACTACTTAAAAGATCATCTAGTTCACCTCCCTTATATTGTACATGAGGAAAAATTAGGTGTTAAAGGCTTGCCCAGGATCATACTACCAATTATGATTAGGACTTTAATTCAATTTTCATGAACCTTAAAGAGGTGCTTTTTCCACTGCACTTTGGTGTTTTCTATTGAAATACTTTACACTAGCGATTAACTTTATTGGAATATTCATTTTTGCCCCACCCCATCTCCTTGGTAGATTTCTGCTTATTTTTAAAGTTTTTGTTCTGTACAGCATTCTCTGACCCTGCAGTTAGTCCCTCCCTCATTTAATGCCAATGTGCTATCTAATGTAGAGCTTTCCTATTGTGTTTATGCTGTAGTGTAGAGTTTCTTAAACTTGAGAGCCCTGGGCTCCTGACTTAACCAGCAAGTCACTGGGCCTGAATTTGAAAACAGGCTTATTATAATAAACTCAAATCTTCTGTGGAATACTCATATGTCTGTAAGTTTTCCATGTTCAAAGAGTTTTGTTCTTAAAGGCTCATTTAAAAAAAGAAACATGTGGGAATGCCATGATAGCTCAGTGATTGAGTACTTCCCTCACAATTGTGATTTCCAGGGTTCAATTCCTGGCCCCAGCCTGTGCAAATCCATATTCTGAACTGTGGCACAATCAGTAACCACTGAGATGGCTCAGTGGCAAAGGTTGTAGACTCCCATGCAGGAGGCCCCAGGTTTGGTTCCCACCTCAAGCAACCCCATATCAACTTGTGGAATGAAACCATGTCACAATTAATGATATACAGCTATGGAGACTGCTCTGGTCCCTCCCCCTTTCTCTTTCTTACCTTCTCTCAAACAATAAGATAAATCTTAAAAAACAACAACAAAGGTGCCTGTATAGATGTGGACCATTTGTTACCATTCAGGTATGTGAATAGAGCCTCTCAAACTTGAGAACTCAGAGACTCTTTTCCAATATTTGTGCAGATCTTGATTTAAGATAATGGTGTTTGTAGTGGGGCATTTGTCCTTTTGGAGGGAAGTGGTTTCCCAGCATTTGAAGCCCCTTTCTGTGGTTGAGTGTGTTCCCTGGTGTGAATCTTGGTGAAATGCAAGGCCTGCCTCCTACCACAACAAAAGCCCACACTTAGGAGCTGATACCAAGACTCAAGTACAATAAAAGATACAGTGGCTGCAATAAAATATCATTTCTAAAAGAGAAGTAGTAGTGATCCTGTTATAACATCTCAGGTGGTTCTTGTGACATATTTTGATTTTTTTTCTTACCTTCAAACCTCCTTGGTTCTTGAGCACTTACTGATCCTGGTTCTCCAACCTTCCCAGCAATTCTGAGAGCTATGTTTAATTTCTACATAGTGCATTACATTTCTGTTAATCAGTATAAATTGGTTTCTGTTCTTGGAATTAAGAAGCCCATATTAATTTTCTCTTGTCTCCCCTGTTGTGCTGTGAGCTTTTTAAAGATAGAAATTATTTGTATTCCCAATATTTATCTCATTGTGTCTTGTCTACCATGTAGTTTAGTTAAATTTGGGTTGAATGGTATTTCTAGGAATTAATCTTTTGTTTTCAAAGTTGTTTTACCATATACCTCTTTGTAACAGATATTCTTAATATATTTTCTTTCATTTCCTCTTTTAGAAATAGCTCTATGTTTTCAAACACTTTATTTTAAACGCAAAGAACTTCATCCACCTTTTCCACACTGCTACAGTAGTTGTGGAATTCAGTTTTGACAATAGTTGTATAAATATTAATACCAACTTCCACTTATAATCTCTCATGGTCATCATTTTAGAATTTCAGTTAAGAATTTTTAAAACCACACAGTCTCAGTACAAGTAAGTAAAGATTGCTTGTTCCTTTGTGAAGAGTAAGAATCATCGGTGCTTTTTCATTGTTATTAGAAAATATTAAAACCTATACTTCATGCCACATACTTATAACAATATAAAAGTATGTGGATCATCAAACCAATAAAATAGAAAGCTTTCTAGCTGAAAACTGAGTCCTTAGAGAACAACTGTATTGTTCTTTTAAAACCCTCTGTAGAGTACGTAGTTAAACTTGCACTTTAGATTCCAGTGGGTCTGACTTCCAACCTTACCACTTAATTAACATGGTCAAGTTATTTTATTTCAACAAAACTTAGCTTTCTTGTCTGCAAATATGGATTGTAATAGTACCTAGTTCATGTTTCATCTAATTTTCAAGAGGTAGTTCATATAAAATCCACAGAGCAGTGCCTAACACATTGTAACTATAAGTATTTGTTATTTGTGTTGTTTTTATGTAGAGCCTTTCCTAAGAGATGAATAGTTGTGATTAGACCGTATGGCTTTGTGAGCCATGTCTGCTGTTGCGCAAAAACAGCCATAGATGATAGTAACAAATGAGGATGTCTAGGTCCCAATAAAACTTTATTTACAGAAACTGGCAGAGGCTTGGGTTACTGTTTGCTCACTTCTGCATAACACTGAAGTTGCAAAACCTGTGTTGTCTAATAAACTAAATTTCATCTATTTTGAGTTTTTGAGATCTAAAATGATTTTAACATATAATCAAATAGAAAATTTATTTTGAGGATCAGCATTTCTAAAAATACGATTCAGAAATCTTTATGGTTGAAAGATAATGAACTGTTAAGGAAAAGCAAGGCATGGAAAGCCATGTGTGGATGGGGAAGAGAAAAAGAGTTTGAATGAAATTCTCTAAAAGAAAAAGCATAGAATCTCTACAGTAAATTTGAGCCTTAGGCAAGAAGCCTAGAAACTGTTACTTGTAAATTTGCAAACAGGAACTAATTTAGATCCTTAAACTGAAAGGGACTTCTCCAAAATCTTTTCAGCTATCATAGATGGTCCTTCACTAAAAATGTTCCAGAATTATTTTCTCCCCAGCCCCAATGTCAGTCCTGTGCTCTGGCTTGATTTCCAACTCCAAAAGTAAGAGAGAAGTCAGTTAGCACAGTTTTCACTGGTTCATTCATAATTTATTCAGCAAATATTTGAGCACCTAAAGAGCCTGCCGCTGTATTCAATAGCTATGGAAATACAACAATGAATAATTATTCTGAGAATTAATTTTTTTGGGGTAGGTTCTGTTAAAAGGGTGTGTGTGTAGGACAAACAACAAATAAAATAGTGGTATGGGTTCTGAATAAATTATTTTCCTATTTAATGCATGACATATGAATAAAACTTATAAAGCAACTAAATGAATGTGTTAAAACATACAACTGTAGAAAAGAATAGACAGCTTTAAGAGCCAAGAAAAAAGTTATATTTGGTTGCAGTATATAGAGGCGAATCAACACCAAATCAAACATCACATTCAAAATGGAAGATAATGGGAACAGAATACTTTCTCTTTGAGTTCTTACTTTATGCCAGGTATGGTCCTACATGATAAATTAATATACATATAAATACGTATATAATTTAGTCCTCACAGCTATCCAGGTAGGCTTTCTCTCCATTTTATAGTTAGGGAAATGGAAACTAAGTAACTTGCCTGACATCCTACATACAGCTGATAAGTGGAAGAATAGGATTTGATCTGACTCATTTCAAAAGAATGTTTTTCCTATCATTTGCATTGAAATGTTTCAGAACTACTAATGAAATACATAGGTAAAAATATTTGAAGTGTGAGTATTATAATAGATAAAGCATTGAGATCAAAGCAGCAAAAAAAAAAAGAGTCAAGAACATAGAAGTTTGAACTGATAAATAGAAGTTTTCTGAACTGAGAAGAAGACCCGAATGGGAGTCTCCACACTTCTATTCAAAATTAATAAATACAAGTGACAAACAAGACACATCCTAGCTAAAATGATTAACTACAAAGATTTTTTTTTATCTGTAAACTTCTGGGCAAAATAATAACATTAATTTCAAGGAGTAAAATCGACTTATCTTTGGATTATTTTTTGTGGTAATACTGAGAAACGGTGAAACAGGCAGTTCTGTCAAGAATAAAAAGATGTCATAAAATATGTTCGAGTTGTCATTCTTGTATGATGGCAATAGAAAAACGATCTTAAAATATATGTCCCCCTTCCCACTATAGATTGCTACAAAGATCATTGCTGAAACTTTAGGAATTGAATTTTTCTTTCCCTCTCTGTTTCTCCTTTTGCCCCCTCCTTTCCTTCCTTTCTCCCTCTCCCTTTATTATGGGCTTGTTTACAGATACAGCCTTTAGGCATGTAGACCATTGTGTTGGGACATGAAATATTTCCCAGGCTACATACAATTTTAGAAATAAATTCCAACTGTGGAACCATAAATTAGTTTCCTGAAAATGAAGCGACTTTTTTGTTTTTTAAATGTATTGTACATCACAGGCAAGTTTTATTTGTTACCATGAAAAGTCTGAATTTTTAAACAGATTCTTGGACTGGGGGCTCGTATGCATCAGCTTTTTCAACTGCTACCTTCACCATGAAGCTCCATGAGTTTTCCCAATTCAGACTTGGACTTCCTCAGCATTTTGATTTTTCTAACAAAGATATCATGGAGGGGATACAGAGATTAGCAAGCCTTTTCTGTGTCTTTTCCAATGCTGTCTGGAATCAATTTATTGACCACTTCTTTTAAGTCATTTGCACCTTTTGTCATTATTTCCATCATCTTCTGGATTTGGTAGACCTGTTAATGCTGAGAATAGGAGCTCTTCCAACTCTAATTTTGTTGTGTTTTTTAGTAAAACCAATACAAATTAGATGAAGCAAATAACCACCGTTAGTCTTAACGTCAACATGAACTTCAATCATGGTCTGCCTCTTTTTGACTACGGAGCACATTTTGTCACAGGTAAAATTCATGCCATGGAAAAGTCAGGCAGTTTTTGCCCAGAACATCCTCAGTAATTAGCTTGAATTCTCTAAATGCAACTTAGTCATTCTGCATATCAGCTAGCCTCACTCCAAAAACATCTGATATGATTTTGGTTTCTTGAGTTTTCGTGACTAGTGTTTTTCTAATATTTTTTATATTGAACATAGCTGCTGCTTTCACATCATTCCAATCTTTCTTAAAAAATGGATCAACCACTTCCTTCTTGGCTCCGTTACCACCTTCCCTCAGGCTCTTACTCTTTCCAACTGCCATGGTACTGAGAAAATCAAAAGGAAAATGAAGCTACTTTTTGATAGTAATCTTTTGTCCAATTTAAGATACTACTGTAATGTTTTGAATGGATTTTCTAAATTTTGATAGTTTTTCTTCATATACCGGTAAATAAATACATGCATCTTGTTCGAGTTAACTTTTTATACCACCAGTAAAAAATTTTCAAATACTTTACTATTTTAAATTAGAAATGTGTGACTAACAAAAAATAAAACATATAATAAGTAAATAAGTTGTATAAAACTAAATCACTAAAGTAGTCACTTTGTGGCTACTTTCAAAGTTTTATACAGATGTATAGATGAGGAATAGACTATAGATTTGGGGCTTTAACTATCATGACTTTCATTTAAAAATTTTTGTTAGTAAGAAAAATAGATGCTTAGCATGTTTTTTGGTTAAAAATACTTATAAAGAGTTATGCATTACTTTTGCATTAAAAAATTTTTTTAACCTCACATTTTATTTCTTATACTTCCATTAGTTCTGTGTGATACTTACTGGTAAGTAAACTAATGAAAATAAACCTATAATGTGAGTATATATTTCAGAGTCTTGAATAGTGTAGGTTAACATTAAGAATTCCAGAGACAGAAGTACATTGTTATTTGTATAACTATGTTAAAAACACAGGACTTTGTTTTGTTTTGTTTTGTTTTAAGATTTATTTTATCGTTTTTGACAGAGACAGAGAGACACAAGAGAGGGGGAGAGCCCAGAGCAGTCTCCATAGTGAACATCAGTTTCCTATACAGTTTCATTCCACACAGGTGGGCAGGGTCCATGCAGGACAGAAACTGGGCTTGGAGCCTCCTGCATGGGAGGCATGCCCCCTTGAGCCAGAGGTGGAATGGGAGGGGGCAGGAAAGAATCAAACTGGGGGCTTCCCACATGGGAAGCACACTCCCAATTCAGCATATGGGTCTGCATGAGCCAGGGCTGGGGCCAGGATTTGATCCTCAGTCCCTGGGTCTGCCAGGCAAGCGTTTAACCCACTGAACCATCCCAGCTTCCCCAGGCCTTTGTTTTATTTTATAGTTTTCATTGTTAAACAAGGTATGTGTTTTACTGCTTCTTTTACTCTGAGCAATTTTTTCTGGGGGTTGGGGGTGTGCTGTCTCAGCCATCATGACCATTCAACTATGTCTTTCTAGTAATTTTGTCAGTGAAAATAAACCTCAATTGGAAACATGTCTGACATAGATTTTAGAAGTTGACCACTTTGGTCAGGATCTGTCTGGTATGGATTATAACATAATAAATTATTCTTCAAAACATTTAAAATGTTTTATGAGGATGTATTATCACATTTAAGTAGGTGCTCATTAATTTTGTTATGGGTATTGTTCATTACTCTGAAATAACTTCATATTTATAATAATGAAAATTTGATGCATTTGGTGTAACAACTTTGTCAAATAAGAGCAAGTTGAATTTATGCTTCTCAGACCTTTCTGTTGTACCATCTGTCGGTTTTTTCTTTATTGTAAAGTTCCAGATAGAGTATTAAACTGTTATGATCTTTGTGTATGCTTTGCCCCTCAGTGGTAGATTACACTTTAGAATACATTGCTATGTCATAACTTGGAATTCTGGTATTGTTTTACCCACTCATGTCACCAATACTGTAATATATGATTCTTTTGGCAAAGTTTTGTCCTAAAATAAGGGCTTTTAACCTTGAGGGCTAGGGTAGAGAGCAGGGCAGAGGGAGGATCAGAGGAAAAGAGGGACGATAGCATTCATTCAGTTCTCAAAAGGATCTGTCATTTGAAAAATGCTAAACACCGCAATCTTTAAGGAATTCTGAGTGGGGAAAGGTAATACTTAGCTGTAACTGATTATTATATAGTATTTGTTAAATTTAGTAGTTTTGCTGCATTCTGTCAGTCAGGTGTCCTTTGTTAATTTACATGTTGTGCTACAAAATGGTCACACATATGCTGATTTAGTCTACTGTTTGTTAAGTAGCTTTTGAGGACACTGGTTTCTTGTGACAGTACAGTTTGTACTTCTGCTTTAGAACTCAGTTGTAGCAATGTGTACTTATCTTGAAGATCAAAGAAGAAGAATAATTGTTTCTTTTCACCTGAAAAACCTAACAGAAGTTCTCTTACAGAAGTCAGATGACTGTTTCATTTAGAAATAGTATAAAGAAAGAATGTTGTCCTTATCTGAATGTTTATTATTCAAATGAACCAATATTGTGTAATAGAGCCCTGTAAGGAGTACTGGATCTAGTAAATATCCCCAACAAATCACACTTTTGAGATGAAAAGATTTTGTATTGAGGACAGGAAATCTGAAACTTAAAAATATACCTCATATTTATAAATGTGTTTTTATTTCATAATAACACCATTGAGTAGAGTAGTTTGGGAAAAAAAATACTTTAACAAAATTGAAAAAAAGCTGGGAAAGGAAGAGTTAGACATCTAGAAAAATAGTAATACTAAGTAAACTACACTCTTCCTGACCTACTCTGTATTGAGATTATTGATGTTAGAGATAATAACACTTCATATCACAGAGCCTATACCTATCCTGTTACCTTTTTTTGCCTTAAACTTCCAGAAGCTGTACTTTCAGTGAAGTAGTAATAGTAGCCCACCAGAAGAAAATTTATTCTCTGAACCATATAAGTGATTAGAAGAATAGTATCCCTAGAATAAAGATATAGCAAACCAAAGACCTAATATTTGCCTGTTTTATGAATTAAGTGTAACAATAATAACGACAGTCTAATGGCCACCATTTAATGTTAGGGTTTTGTGTTTGTTTGTTTTTTGTTTGTTTGTTTTTGTTTGTTTGGTTTTTTTTTAAGATTTATTTATTGTTTTTGACAGAGATACAGAGTCAGAGACAGAGAGAAGGGGGAGGGCCCAGAACAGTCTCCATAATTGCACATCATTGGTTTTTCCACATAGTTTCACTCCACAGGTGGGCGGGGCTGCACAGGGCAGGGACTGGGCCGGGGTCTCGCCCCGGTGAGAACTGAACTGGGGGCACTCCCCAGTTCAGCATATGGGTCCACACGGGGTGGGGCCAGGATTCGATCCTCGGTCCCCAGGGCTGCAAAGTGAGCACCTAACCCACTGAGCCATCCCGGCTTCCCCTGTTTGTTTTTTTGGTGAGTGCTTTATCTACATTTTCTTGTTTAGTGGCCATAAAAATTTGATTAAAAAAAAATACATCATGAAAGATTGTTTTTGCAGATGAGGTATTTAACTTGTGCAAGGTAGCTGAGCTAGTAAATGGCAGAGCCAAGATTTGTTTCTAGATCTATTAGATTCCAGAAACCACTGTCATTCCATTACATGAACGTGAGTATGTTTTAAAAGATTGAAAGGGTAGAGGAGAAATAAAGTTCCGGATTTTGTTTGTATGACTTATCATAAATTTTTTGTCAAAAGAAAAAATTTTTAGAACCATAGTACAGCTCATGCTGAACGGGTTTGCACTGTTACTTGAGCTAATGAACTTCTCTTTTTTTGTTCACATCTGTATTTCTACCACTTAGAATAATGCCTAGCTCCTCAATATTTGTTTGACTGTATGACTGACCAAATAAATGACTAGTGAGTGAAAAACTCTTTAAACCTTCAATGTCTTATAAAAGATCCAGAGTTGTATATACCAGGGTAAGAAGAGTTTATGTAGAAAGAACTTGCTGTTGTTCTCTATCCAGAAGGCAAACTCAAAATCAGATTAAGCAGGAAAAGATTGTCCAAAGTCTAAAGAAGAAAAAGGGTATTAGCATAGGAAGAGTTCAGGTGAACCAGTTCACCTTCTTCTTGGCATTAACAGCCTGGTGTGAAAGAGACGTGAAGAATTGGGGTGAATAACAGCAGGCTCTTTCTATATAAACTCTTCTTACCCTGGTATACACAGCTCTGGATCTTTTATAAGACATTGAAGGTTTAAAGATATTTTCAATCACTAATCATTTATTTAGTCAGTCATACCGTCAACAAATATTTAGGAGTTCCCACTATGAGCTAAGCATTATTCTAAGTGGTAGAAATACATGGTTTAAACATTTTTTAAATGTAAAATGAACATCTTTTTATCATTTACTTTTTTTCTACTTTGTTATGTATTAATATTACATTTTTAGATACATGTACCTGATACAGTTTTGCACACAAGACCTTACAAGGATAACCAAATTTATCAGCAGTTTGAATTATATATGATGATAATCTGAAAGCTGAACTAAAACTCCAAAAATTTGTTTTAAATATCTTGAAGTGGATGAGTCAGGAGAGGAAATAGTGAAGCAGTAGGCAGAGAGTAGGAGGAAAACTACGATAATATATCACTGAAGCCAGCAGTGTTTTAAAAAGAAAGGAGAGATAATTTTGTCACTAATTAGGAGATCTAAGAGATAACCTTTGCATTTCACAACATGAAGGTCATTGACCTCAGCAAAAAAAGGTTCCATATGGTATTGAGCAGAGATCCCCAACCTTTTGGGCACCGAGGACCAGTTTCTTGGAAGACAGTATTTCCACAGATGGGGGAGGAAGGATGCGCATACACAGTTCACAGTAGGGTTCATACTCCTATGAGATTCTAATGCGACTGCTGATCTGACAGGAGATGGAGCTCAGGCAATAAGGTGAGTATTGGGGAGCGGCTGTAAAAACAGATGAAGCTTCTGCCCACTCCACCCGCTACTCACCTCCTGCTGTACGGCCTGGTTCACAACAGGCCACAGACTGGTTGGGGACCCCTGGTGTTGAGGCTGGAAGTCACACTAGAATGGGAAGTGAGAAATTGGAGATAGCAAATAAATGTACTGTGCTTTTTGGAAAGTTTAGCCATAAAAGGAAAGAGAACAGCAAATAAAAAGTGCTGTCAGGTCTGAGGAAAATTGTTTTTGTGTTGCTGTTAGCTTTTTTAGTGGGAGTTGTATGACATATGCTGATGAGAAGAAGCCAGTAGAGCAGGAAAGGTTGAAAACACAGGCAAACAAAAGAGATAAGCAAAAGACTAAGCTTTCTAAGAAAACAAGAAAGACAATCTCCAAAACATAGGTGAGGGGTTGGCTTGACATAGAGGATTTATCAGTAGCAGGAAGGTGTGATGGAGAGAAGTTCCTGAGGGAGTTACTCTTGGAAGGCAGTCTTCTGTGTAAAAAAGGATATGGGGTTATCTACTGAGAATGAAAGAGTTGGAGGAGATGGAGAAGTTTTAAGGTTTATAAAAAGTAGAAGAGATTTAAAGTAGTCTCCATGGAAAGTAGAAGAGCAAGATAAAAAGGAAAACATGGAAAGATTGTCATATAAAGCTAAGGGACTTGGAATTGTTCAGAAAATTTCTTCTCTATCCTCAGAATCTGGGGGATAAAATTGGGATTAAATTTTTCTCTTTAACTAGAAATGTTTCATGAAGAATCAAGATTACAGAATAGGCATCTGACTTCCTGTCTGGTGATGTTACTAATGTCTAGAATACAGGTAGAAGGGAGGGAGAAAGAAACTAAATAGAGCATCATCTTCCTTTTTTATTTCACCACCACTACTGAAGTTACCATCTATCCAGACTGCCGAAAACCTTGTGAAATTGTCAGCCCCCCCTTACACACACACACACACACACACACACACACATTGGTAAACATATCATTGATCTCAAGTTACTGCTAGATAACTAGGTAACTAATGTATTATCCATGTTTGCTTGAAATGGAGGATGTTATATATGACTTACAAGTCAATTACTTGAACAACTTCACCATTTCCTCAATCAAAAAGCTTCTCTTATATAAATGTTTGCAATGTGTCAAAAACTATACTAGGCATTGGAGATACAAAGGTAAATACTGTTCATGAAGGATACAGATATAGGCAGTTTGAGTAGAATGTTAAGTGTTATGACACAGGGAAGTATAACGTGCTTTGGACACACCTGTGAGAGTCACATTGCGCAAAGCTGAGGTGGTTAGAGATGACTTTTCAGGGGAAATTTTAGTAAAGCTGGATTCTAAAGGATTAGTAGGAGCTAGCTAAACAAAAGACAGGAGAGGGAATGCTGTGAGAATTGAAGGTGGAAACGTCGTCATGGGCTAGGTCACTCCAAATCTTCTAAACCATGTTAAGTTGTTCCAGACTATCCTCTAGGAGCAACGGATAACCGTCAAAGTACTTTTTAAAAAGGAACGATGTGAACACGTTTGTGGCTGTAAAGAATGAAGTAGGCAAAATGGCAGTGGAAGTTGTGATACCAATTGGGAGGGTTTTTTTTCTAGCAATCCAGACAATTGTTTTGACCTCTGAAGCCCACACAGCTAGTAGGGTTCACACTGATACCGTATTTTCCGGTGTATAAGACGACCCCCTAATTCTAAAGTTAAAACATAGGTTTAGGCCTATATTCGCTGTATAAGACTACAGCCTCGGAAGTGGGGGGTAGTCTTATACAGCGAATATAGGCCTAAACCTATGTTTTAACTGTAAAATTAGGGGGTCGTCTTATACGCCCAGTCGTCTTATACGCCGGAAAATATGGTACTGTCTTATCCCATGTTAAAACTTCTTATTCCATGTAGTTAAAGTATATAGAAGTCAGAAGTTTTTCCTTCAGCAATAACAGTGAAGAAACTTGACCTCAAATAGGTTTTTACTCTTTAAGTCTCCCATGAAGGTACTGTTTGTTGGTCACCCGTGGCTATAGCCTACCTCATATACTGATTTGTTGGCATCTCATTTTATAAGAATAGAGCCACAGAGATTTGATTTCAGAAAAATCTATTTTATGGATGTATAATCGAAATATAACAAATTGGTAAGACATTTAAAATATACAATTTGGTAAGTTTTGACATGTACACACCTTGAAACCACCACTACTATTAAAATAATGATCATGTCCACTACCCTCAAGTGACTATCTGCAAATAACAAGTTTTACTTCTTCCTTTTCAAAATGGATGCCTTCCTTTTTCTTGCCTAATTGCACTGGCTAGAATCTCCAGTCTTGTTCCTGCTTTCTAAGGGAAAAACATTCAATCTTTTACAAATTAAGTATGTTAGTTGCAGGTTTGGTTTGGTTTGGTTTGGTTTTTGTAGAAACCCCTTCTTAGGTCAAGAAAGTTTCCTTCTACTTTACAGAGTTTCTATCAGGAATAGATGTTGGATTTTGTCAGGTGCATTTTTGTCTGCTGAGATGATCATGTGGTTTTTCTTTTCTGGTTTTGTAAAAATGGTGGATTACCGTATTTTCCGGTGTATAAGACGACCCCCTAATTTTACAGTTAAAACATAGGTTTAGGCCTATATTCGCTGTATAAGACTACCCCCCACTTCCAAGGCTGTAGTCTTATACAGCGAATATAGGCCTAAACCTGTTTTAACTGTAAAATTAGGGGGTCGTCTTATACGCCCGGTCGTCTTATACGCCGGAAAATACGGTATATTGACTGACTTCTCAAATATTTAACAAACCCTGTATTTCTGGGATAAACCTGACTTGGTTGTAGTATATTATTCTTCCTATAGTTAGATTCATCTTGCTAAGTTTTATTTAGAATTTATGTTCATGAGGGATATTAGGCTGGGGTGTTCTTTTCTTGTGATGTCTTTGTCCTATTTTAGAATCAGTGATGTTGATCTCATAGAATGAGTTGGGATGCTTCATACTTTCTGGGAGAATATGAAGAATTTGTATTCTTTTTTCTTAAATGTTTGGTAAAATTGACCAGTGTTACTATCTGGAGTTTGGGAGGTTTTGTGACTTCAGTTTTTGTTGTTTTTGTTTTTTTGATTGCTTTGGCTAGAGATATATCAGCTGTATTGATCTCGAAGAATTAGCTTCTGATTTCTCTATTATTTTTCGGTTTCCCCTTTCATTGCTTCCTGCTCTGCTTTTTATTCTATCCTCCTGCTTACTTTGGATTTAATTTGTTTTAAAATAGACTATTTTCTAGAACATTTTTAGTGCATCGCAATATTGAGCAGAATGTACAGAGATTTCCATATACCTTTTTTTCTCCTACTTTCTGAAAGTAGAAAGACCATTAATTTGAGACCTATCTACTTTTCCAGTACAAGCATTTAGTACAATAGATCTCTCCACAAATACAGCTTGTGCTAAAGCCTGGCAGAAGAGGACCCTTTCTTTCTCATCAGTAACATAAAGCCTTTCCAGTATTGTCATTTTCTGTCTGCTAAAGTAAGAATTCAGTGTCTGCAGGGATAAAGGGGAAAGTTTAAACATAACAGCTCCATTTCAAATGCATTTTGCATGCTTGTACAGAGTAGGGAAGGAAGCTGTCAGATATTTTAATTTAGAAAAAAATCTTTTGACAGTGCCATTGTATGGACTACACACGGCAGGCATTTGTTTTGTTTCACCGAAAAGACCTGCCCAGTTAATATGGAGAGGAAGTCTTAATAATGAAAGGAAAACTTTATCTGACTCATTTAGGAAGATCTATTCTTGCCTCAGCTTCACCTTTCTGGAGTGAATAAAGACTAAGATGGTATACCAAATTGCCCTTACTATTTAAATTTGTTTCTAAATATAAAGTATATTATATTAAATTAGATCTTTGTTTATATTTTAACTGTTACACAGAAACCTGGCTTAATTCAAATTTGGATAGCCTTTTTTTTTTTTTTAAGATTTACTTTATTGTTTTTGACAGAGAAAGGGAGGGTGATGGGACCAGAGCAGTCTCCATAGTTGTACATCATCAGTTTTAAACATGGTTTCATTACACACAGGTGGCCAGGAGCCTCTTGCATGGGAGGCATACCCCCTCGAGCTGTGGGCTGAACCAAGGGGTGAGAACCAAACTGGGGGCCTCCTGCATGGGAAGCACACCCCAGTTCAGCATGTGGATCCACATAGACTGGGGCCGGGTTTCGATCCTTAGTCCCTAGGGCTGCAAGGCAAGAGCTTAACCTGCTGAGCCATCCCAGCTTCCCTCAATCTGGATAGTCTTTTAGAACCAGTATAAGCCAACATCAGGGATCCAGAAATAATAGTTAAGCTTTAACATTTTATTGTGTCAGGCACTTTAGATACTTTGCATGAATTACCTCCTTTAGTGATACATAAAAACCCTATGAGAGATGTATTATTCCCATTTTACAGATTAGAAAACTAAGATTTAGGAAGTAGCCTACGGTCCCATAACTGAGTGGTAGAGTTGGAGCTGTGACCCAATTTCCAGTGATACTAAGCATAGAACTCTTCCAGCTCTAAGAAGGGGAAAATACCAGGCACCTTCTCTTCTTCAGTCTACCCCCACATAAATATTGTTTTCCTCTGACTTCTGTTATAAGGGAGAAGATGTCAACCGGACACTGGAAGGTGGAAGAAAGCCTCTTCATTATGCAGCAGATTGCGGGCAGCTTGAAATTCTGGAATTTTTGCTGCTGAAAGGAGCAGATATTAATGTATGTAAAGAACAGTGTCATTCTAGAAAAAGTTTCTGTCGTATGTTTTGGGTAATTATTTTCTATAGATGTATAAAATAGTTACTTATGGAAACCTCATTTTAAATAAGAATAGTCTGAAATTATACCAAAATTTCTGTAATTTAGAAATACCCCTGTATTTGGAGTGTCCCCCAAAAATGTAAACACACGTTGACTGATTATAAAATCAGTACTTATTAATATATAGTTTATTTTCAAAATGTAAAAGAATCTACAGAAATTAGTCATTTTTTTGACAATGCATGTTTCCAAGCTGTGATGACTGTTTTGGTCCAGTTACTGTTGGCAAAGCAATGCAATCACAAACACCAAGAATATTTTTTTCAGTGATTATGCACATTCTCATTCAGTAGCTGCCTTCAATTTGTCAACTGTTGTTGGTTTTGTGCCATAAACTTTATCTTTTATTATATGTATCCTCATTAAAAAATGTTTAGCGGTGTGAGGTCTGGTGACCATGGAGGATAGAGTCCATGTTTGCTAGATTTCACCTATTATTTCAAATTGGTTAAACCCAAGGAGGAGAGAAAATTGTGTGAGTTAACAGCTATTACAGTGTGTATACATTGGGGGCGGGGGGGGGGCTTGTATATATAGTTGAGATTTTTTACAATAAGCAGAAAAACTACTTTTTGAAGGTGAGGATGTTTCCCCCTTAGCTGTGGCTTTTCAGGTTCTAAACACCTTGAGAGTCAGCACTGTCTGTAGGTAGTAAGTGGCTGTCACCCAGTGGAGCGTAGATGATCTACAGTCATGTGAAAAATCCAAACTAGATTTGTGGACAAAGGTCAGTGGGCAAGTGGTCAGGAGTCATCTGTTTCAGGGGACACCATGTCACCTGGCCCACTTGTGACAGTGTTTTACCTCTTCCCTGGAAGAAAGGAAAGGAGAACAGCATTTCTACACTAGTGGGGAATAGAGGCTCAAAAGATTGCATAAGTAGTTACACAATAAATGGAAGAGCCAACACTGGACCTGAGGTCGAAGCCCTGCTTCCTCTACTTCACTCTGCTGACTCCCAAGGAGAAACCTTGCTGTGGACTTCTGGCAGCTGTCTAGAGGCTAGAAGCTTGTAGCTATGAACTGATTTTGTATAGAAAGGCAACTAGGTTAACACTGACTTTAATGTAGTCACCAAAGCCCTAATTAGATCTGGAAAGAAGGAAGAAATGAAAAATGGATAAGGTAATAAATATCTCTTTATTGTTTCATAGGCTCCAGATAAACATCATATTACCCCTCTTCTGTCTGCTGTCTATGAAGGTCATGTTTCCTGTGTGAAATTGCTTCTGTCAAAGGTGAGGTCAATTGCTAATTTTGTTTTCCTTTTTTTCATTATGGTGTGACTGTTTTAAGTATTTGGTTGTTAATCTATTTAAATTTTGTTGGTCATCACAGATAGATAACTGAGGTCTACGAGTAGATCAGTGTTACCCAAAATAGCTGGTCCATACACTGTTACCAGTTCATGATGAGTGAGGAGGTGAGCTAGATTATAGATGGGCACAGTCTCATTCGTCAAGAATAGCTGGCTGTGAAAAAAGTTACCTGAACTAAGCATTGTACTTGATATAGAAAATGTTGTCTTAGGTGAGTAAGAGTTACAGATTGGTGACAGGTTCACAAAACACAGTTTGAGTAGCCCTGGTTTGAAATTTGTAAACTTTTGTTCCTGTAGTATATACTTAAGATTATTAGAGGCAATTTGCTATGAGTAAGGGCTCTCGAAGTCATCTGCTTTCTTGATGTTATTGAGATCATTGGTAAATCTAGAGTTTAATCTTTGCTATTGTAAGCTCTTAGATGGAGTCAAAATCCAGCCTCATGTATTAACGAACCAGTTGCATCCATTCTAACTGTATTAGATAGGACCTGGAAATGTTGGGTGACAAGAAATGTTTATAAAATAAGGAAGCATTTTTAATACCAAGCTTGTCGTTTCATGGTTGTACTCTGAAAGTGTTTATAACATTTCATTTGGTATTTTTAAATAAACCCTGCTAAAAGAAATACAAATTAAATGAATAAATGTATATATTTTGCCACAGTGCCTGGCACATAGTGCTCAATAAATAGGTTTTGTTAAAATGAAGACTGAAGAGGATTTTGTATTTCAGAGTTAGCTTCTGTAACATTTGAAGAAAATTGGGAAAGAAAGTAGCACATTTGTCTCACAGTATAGAACTTTTTAAAGATACTGTTCTGAAAGCAGTTAATTCAGATCCTCTATAACTAGAGGTTTTTTTTTAACCTATAGTTTTATGTTAAACACAATTACTGGATTTCTTTAAATGTGCAGTTGTTATTTTGCTAGTTTTTGCAGGGATTTTACTATATATCAACAGTAATTTTTAGATACTACACACCATGTTGAAATAAGTGATGCAGTTCTCCAAAAGCCAAAATAAATGGAAATACTTTTTTGTCCCTGTAGCAGATTCAGAATGTGTGGCAGGATGTGCTCAAAAATTTCCAGTCATTGTCTTTCTCCTTACTGTCCATTTTATCCCTGGGGGAATATTTTTTTTTTTTTTTTTTTTTTTTATCTTTTCACATTTATAGAGAGAAATTATCTTTTTGTCTTCAGTGCATAGTTATTTCTATTTTACTTTTTGACAGATAGAGAGAGAGACAGAGACAGAGACAGTTAGAGAACCAAACTGTGGGAACTCCCCAGTTCAGCACGCGGGTCCTGCCTGGGCCGGAGCCGGGATTCGATCCT